>JAYECN010137604.1:0-27077 GCA_035222435.1 Microcambeva ribeirae
CGCGTGCGGCTGCGGCCGCCGCGCTGGAGGGCGGAGGGGCTCCCGCCCGGGCGGGCGGCGCGGGCGCCTTTCCCACAGCTGGTTTTCTGCAGCTTTTCGGCACCGCTTTTCCTTTCTGCGCCCCAGGTGGGGCTCCTTCTCAGCTGTCCCCGCCGCGGGCTTGCCATGTTTCTTAAAAACACACAGAAATGAACTTGTGCCCTGAATGTTCGTCTGAACACTGTTAAAGATCCATCTTTACATAACAGCAGGGAAGATCTGAATTTTAACCAACTGGCCTTGCCAAGATAGAGTTGTGCAGTGCAGTAGGGATTTTCTTTCTTCCCAAACGGTCTGTTACTATCATTGCACCATGGCAAGATCGCTGTTTCTTTGTCACATACTCTTTTAGCAAGCAACAGCATGGCTGTCCCAGCGCACCAGAGAATATTGGCTCTCAGCAACACGCTTTGCTGTTCCCTAAATTTGCTTTTATGCTGCTGCTTCTGTAGAAAACTTGTGCTAAATTTTCTTTCTCTTTTTTGACTGACCTCTGCAAAGGCAAGAAGCAGACTTTCAGAAGTGGCAGCAACATAGCTCAGTCTTCACTACCATTTTCCTTCTTCAGCTTCTCAGTTCACATGATGAGAAGTGAAGTGCCAGCTTCTCTGCCATGGCTCCGAGGTCTCAGAAGGAAAAGTCTTTCAAATGAACTAAGAATTTACTTAAACAAACAAAAACTCTTGTCTTTTGGTTGCCTATGATAGTGATCTACAAATTTGTTCTCAAGTTTATCTTGGTTCGCTTATCACCTAGACTTTCTCTGAGATGAGGCTTATGTGTTTTTCATCTCCTTCACTTCCTTTCAGCCTAGTCCCACTGATCAGGTATTTGGCCCATAGGTACCCGTAGTCCATGGTGTGAGTAGGAGCAACAAAGCTGTTAGCATCACAAATAAATATAAAATCTAACTTTGCTCGAGTTCAGAATTGTTTAAGAGTAGGACCTGCTTGGAGTGGATGGTCAGAAGACCTCTCTTAGGCTGTGTAGAAGGACGTGAGAGAAACAGAGAAGGCAGCTTGTTTCTGCTGGGTTGAAGGGCAGCTGTTACTCGAAGACTGCGCCTCAGGCCTGTGTGCATCTCCTGCTTTCTAAGGAAAGGGTGCAATAGGAAGCATGCTTTCCCGTGTGCGAGCTGCCCATCCAGCACAGGTTTTACCATTCAGGATCCAAACCAGCCATGCACACGGCTGCCTCTGCTCTGGATACTTGGCAAACATACCCAGGAGAACGAGTGACCTAAAATGCCCTTTCCCACAACTGCTCTCTGTTTTCTTAAGTTTCTGCACTCCTGCATTCCAGCTCCTCCTCTCTGACCCCGTCTGCTGAGGTAACCTGCTCGGGTGTCCTGCTTCCAGCTGGCGTGACTAACTTACTTCTCTGCATTCCCATATACTCCTCTAGGTTATTAGTCACCATTGGAGTAACTGAGTATTTTACCGTCTGCAGTCATTTATCCTCAGAAAATACCCGGAATGTTAGTCAGCTATGTTATTCCCCTTTCATAGCTGAGAGATTAGTTAACCTAGGCCCAAGTTAACACAGGAGATCAGGTCCACAAATGAACAATTTCCCAGTTGAAAGGTGTGCTGTATGGCACAGCAGCCTGTACCACAACCTCTGGATGTCACCAGACAGGCGGTGGCTGGACCAGCACTGCGTAGTAAGGCAGGAGCCGGGAAGCCTCGTGGTGAGCCAGCGGATTTCTCGTCGTTGATCTCTCATGAGGAGAGGCACAAGCGGTCAGAGACGGGTGGAAGATGCCCCTTATCCAAACCCTTATGTCACTGAGTTACAGGTTCAGTAAAATGGCTCGTTTGAAATGAGAACTGGTGGTCAATTAGGATGAGCTCAAGTTTCAAAAGTTTGGTTAACTGATTAAGAAATTGGCTTCCCTTCAGAACTGTTCTTTCCTAATGCAATTTTTAAAAGTTTGTGTCAATAAATGGTTCTTAATGGCTTGAAGCTTCTTGTGCTGAACTGACATGGTGAAAACAACAACAACAACAGGTGCAGGATTGTTTTAAATACATTTACAAAGGCGAAAACAGGATGGATATTAGATTTTCATGTCCTGATAACATGCATTTGTAATTGAAGCAACATGATTTTAAAAGCTTTGTGCAGCACAGTAGCGTATCTCCGGAGTGCTGTGAAGTACAAGACACAGCACAGTGCCTTTAGAACAATTGTGCCAGGAGAGGTAAGGCACTGCATTAATAAAAGATGAATTCAGTATTAGATGTGGATAAATATTCTGTAAAGTAAAGCCATTAGAGCTAGCAAGAAGCTGTACTCAGATGTACAGGAGGTAGACAGCTAGCAACTGGCTCAACTAACATCAGAACTGCTCCAGACCAGAATTTCAGCCAAATTAGAATTTATTCCAAGAACTATTAAAGAACAAAGGGCTGGCAAAAGGATTCTGGTTTAGAACCACATTTTCCTCATCATTTAGAAGAAGTCTGTGGGCTAAAATTATGCTTGAATCTTGAACCAAATTCCTTTGGTATTTAAACAGATGTAAAATTGGAAACTTTTTCGTGTGCCTTGGAAAATTACATGTTTTAATTGTGACATTGTAACATATATAAAAGGCATTTACAAGTCTTTTCTTACCAGTGGAGCAGGAGCAAGTGCCTCCAAAATGGTTCTTTTGGGGAAAATCTTAAATGTAGGTGCCAGTTAATCAACCATATGTAGCTGTGCATTTTTATAGACTATATATATATATATATTCTAAAAACAAATGTATTACTGCCTGAACCTGCAAATATTTTAGAGGTTAATATTTCTGTCATAACACTTTTCCTGGAAAGGATTTTTTTTTTTTGACACAGCTTTTGAAAATACAACTATTTCTTGCAAAATGAAACTTTATTCTAAAATGTATCCAAAATTGCAAGACACAAGCACCATTAAACAGATAAATAGACATATATTTATGTACAGAGAGCATCAAAACACAAAACAATTGTTAATATAATTCTTATACCATTTTAATGAGTATCCATCAATAAAACTTTACAATTTAGAGAAGACTTTTCAGTTGCAAAACAGTTGTAAAATCATATGTATAAATTATGTTTACTACAATTCCAATAACAGAGGCAAAGTAAAATACAAAAATAATCAATACTGCAAATTCAAATACAAAACCCAAAGAAATGCTGCACAGGTACATATGTACACTGGATGAATTCATGCAGCTAGGCAGTGCAACAAATTAACTGCTTAGTTTAACTTATCACAAAATGGAACAACCAGGTCGGCAAACAGAGGAAAATATACTTTTGTAATAAATCATAGTGCATTTTGAAGTTAGACTTTATAAAATGATTGTTGAGTGATAGACTTCTAAAATTCCCCGTATGATCTGAGATTCCCCAACTCCTCTCCCGCGAAATAAAATAGAAATGACGAAAGCTAAAAACCCCGCTGTGGGACAGAGTCTGATGCACTGGTACCATCTTGCTTTTTGATTCTCGGTATCAGACTTGTTTGCAAGTGTCCATGTCCATAGGGACACATGTTACTCCTTGCTATTAATAAAGTAAACCATGCTCCGGTGCTAGCTGCATGTACTGCATAAACACAGCTGAGCCTTGCGAGAAGAACTCTTAAATCCCTACGAATTAGAGTAAAATGTTGGATAGAGAGACCTCTTTATTCCTGAAGCTCCTATCCCTAATTGCTTTGATTACATAAACACAGAATAACATAAAAGGCTTTTATGGCTTGGATGAAGTTTCTGCTAATTTGCTGGGCAAGCGCAAAGCCCATGTTTCTCCACAGAGCTTGCCTTTCACAGTGTAGAAGGCTACAGACTATTTTGGTTGGTGAAAGGAAGCCAAGCCTCAGGTAGCTGTATAGAAAAATACTTCAGTGGTGAAAATGTTTTAGAAATAGTGAAACAAAATTTAAAAACAATCTCTTGAAAACTGTGATTTCTTCTGTAGCTGTGATACTAAAACATGGCTGTTCACCTTTCAGTTTTGCATTGGTTGCTGTATCAGAATCAAACATGTAGATACAACTGAGATTCATACCTCCTTAAGTAGTACTGGTGAGGTGTCAACATCAGATGAGATACAATTACAATTACATTCTGACATTTTTATCTTAGAATCTGAACTGATAAGCACGCTCAGTGTTTTCACTAGGAAGTCACTGCTAAAATGCTACATTTGTTTGCTGAAAAGACATTAATTTACAGCAGCCTGTAAACTACTGAAGAGTTGCCCCCTGTACCCTTTGTGCTTCCAAAACTCCCTTTAAAGCCACCAGTAACCTTCACGTTAATGGGAGTTTTTAGCAAACAAGGGACGCAGATGAACATCTATATTGGATAAACAATGTAGCAGTTTATACAGCAGCATTTATAAATTTTCCACATGCAGTCATAGGTAGAGAGAAAAGCTAGAAGATGGCATGCGCTGCAGTGGTATGTCATTGTGCTTATGCCTGGTGGAGAGTACTATGGCATTTCCAGCTGGGAAAATATATACGTTAGCCCCAGCAGACTCAAATGTCCTCTATTAATGAAGCCATCAGTTACTAGCTAGCAAAGAGTATCCCAAAAGAGGGAAGAAGCTTGTCTGCTCGTAGCTTATAGATACTGAAGCTGAAGAGAATTACAAAGGCACAATACAAGCCTATATTTCTTGTAAATTATATATATTCACATATTTTTGCTCAAACGACCTCCAGATATTCAATGACAATAACTGAAAATATGTTAATTGAAAGTTAAGCTGTAAAAATAAATCATGGTCGGAGAAGAGAATAGATTAATTGCTACATTTCTGCAGTTCCTGGGTGGAAAGCATGTCCACCTCTCCTCTGGTGGCTGACAAAGATATTCAAGAATACAGTTATCTACCAGGAAAACTGGAAGAATACCAGCCAAGAGACAGAATGGTTTTATGCATCTGCAAAGTAGTCAGTCAGTGGCTACCAGAGTTACCTTGCCTGTTGCAACAGCTTTACCTTTGGCCCAGAGTCCACCGAGACCCAGAAACAGTAACAGAAAATTC
This sequence comes from Microcambeva ribeirae, assembly GCA_035222435.1. Lineage (NCBI taxonomy): Eukaryota > Metazoa > Chordata > Actinopteri > Siluriformes > Trichomycteridae > Microcambeva > Microcambeva ribeirae. The sequence goes on from JAYECN010137604.1 coordinate 5,076, forward strand.
ATACCCATATTCATGCCCAGATTCAAGGACGTTGCAAAGGTAATTCTTGAACATAATATTTTGGTGAAATTTAGCTCTTAAAATACTGAGCAGAGCAGAGATTGTACTAGCATATCATAAAAAGCTTTTCGCAATTTTTTTCTATTCATAGCTACACAAAATGCATATCATTTTCATCACCAAATGACTCACAACTCAGAAAATAAAGCAAACATAGCAATACTGCTGCTCTTAAGACTCGCAAAACAAAATTACACCTACTCTTGTGCGGTGAAGAGGCAGCCTGTCTCAAGGCAGCTGGGAGAATGCGGACACTCCAGATTACAACATTTGTATTTTTTAATCTCAGGTGTTTCTCAGCTCGCAACAAGAATCTGCAGGATCGTTGTTACGATTTGGTAGCAGCGGCTAAGGAGGCGGGAGAGCAAGCTGAGCGAGGTGTGTGGATGGTGCAGGCTGGCGGCAGCACCCGCTGCAGACGGGCTTTGCTCTCCCGGGCAGCAGTGCGGTCTGCAAGGAGCAGAAACCTCCCCGAAACCGGCTGCTTCGCCATCTCCAAACCAGGGGGTGAAATAACATACAGGAAACCCACAAAAAACATAAACTGCCATTCCTCACAATCCTGAATTATGAGCTGCTAGATTTCTTCTTTACAGCTCCTAGGAAAGGAATGTTTAGCCCGCCCCAGAAATTACATACATTAAGACTCTACTTACAAGCTCATGGCTGAATTTAAGAGCAGCATATGCTATTGCTGGTGTTGATTCATCTATGCAAGGGGTTCTTCATATGCTGCTCTAAATGAATGGATCTCTTTGTGCTGCCAAGGAGTGAGAGAACCCATTTAACAAATAAAGGTTAGAATTTCTAGGCAGGGGTAAACCTCCCAGAAATGTTCAAACAAGTCAGTTCAAGTTACATCTGCTTATAAAAAAAGGAAGTAGAGAATAGCAACCTATGGGGCAGAAATCTCATGTTTTTGATTGAGGGATTCAGAAAATTACCTGGAAGTCACATAAACACAAATTCTTAAAGGCTCCGCCCATGCTTGTATGGGCCTCCAATAAACAGACTTTTGTACACAGGGAAGTGAGGCTAAACATAAACACTCAGATTCATCCTACCCAATTTTAGGCCCCTAAAACTGTGCAGGCTTCATTAACTGAGAGAGCAATTGATGCCATAATAAGATCTTCTGGAGGCATCACTTCTCCTCTCCCCCAGTGACTTGCTGAGGAAGCCTAGGCTGCTAATTTTAAGGCTGCTAAAGTTAGGGTAGGATGAATCAGACCACAGGGTGAAATACAAACAAATGTGGCCCAGTGGTATGATAATATCATTACAAAACACAGTCTGTAATAATATTAACGTCTGAGGCCCCGGCGCAGATACGCTTTGTAGTAGATGACCTGCGTGATCTGTGTCTTTGCAACTCTCCAGTCTTGCCAGGAACTTTTTCAAAATGAAACAATAAAACTTGATTTTATGACCTCAGTGTGACTTTCCCGTGTCTGGCCCTTGGCCAAGGAGGCCGCTCCGGGCACACCGAGTCCCGAGGGTTGTGCTGCGCGGGCCTTCGGCGGCGCGCTGTGCACAGGAGGGTTTGCTCAAGGTACATCAGAACATCGTTTGGTACAGGGGGACTAATACCACCACTAACACCTCTCAGCGCCGCAGCTGCTGTGGGAAGCAGCTGGATTATTTAATAAAAGGTTTTTTAGGAAGAGCAAGCCTCCAGTGGAAGGCCTGTTTCCCGGAGCAGTCCGAGGGCAAGTGGCACTCACGGCACAGCGCCTTCCACGGTCGCAGCCAAGAGGGTGAGCAGGCCCCCCAGCAAGGCTCTCCGCGTTTGGAAGGCGATGGCTGTCAGGCAGCTTGTTGGCTCCCTCACCAGCACAGACTGCTGCCCTTCTGAAACGATGTACACGGGTGTTGATAAAAGTTACAAACAAGCTCTGGAGAAGTTTGCAGTTGGAATGAGTATTCGTCCTAGCACAAGACACACATGGCTGCATATGGATGAGCGCGGGGGCCGTCTCTCTTGCCGTGCTTTTGAACTCTCGGCGTATGACATGCATTGGCTCCTTGTCAGTAACAAAGATCAGGCACCCTCCGAGGAGAGGGACAGCTGCTCCGAAATGCACCCAGTCTACAAAGAGTCCCGCTTTATCAATATTAATGCTTAAGGTCAGAGGCAGTATCAAGATTTCTCTCTATTTGCTACATTAATATTTATATTGACAAACTGAATTCCTGCCAATCTGGAATATTACTGAGGTTTTCATTAATTACAGACTGCAGTTTGAACAGTTCCAGGTAGGATGCTGAAAGTTCTTCTTTGTCTAAAACATCCCTACCTAATTGTTCAGATGTGACCTGCAAATACTTCCCTTCATTTGGGATTATGCTCTGTTGCTCCCCGTAAAGGGTTTAAGTAATCTCTAGAAACCTTTTTTATGTTTTTTCACTTTAGCAATACAAGGAATTTATCTACAATCTGGCTTGGAGGTGTGAGGAATATTTATTGCAAATACCCAGAGTTTTATGTGAAAGGGTGAAGGTGCAAAGTCACTAACAAAGACTGCCTTTATTCAAAAGGCTAACCTTGTCATTGAAACTATCAACAAAAAGGAGTAAAACACAATTTAAAATGATCTACGTAAGAATCTCTTTCAACTTTCTTAGGTTGTGTTGCCAGCTTTTTTACTCTTTTCCAGTCATAAAATCTTTCAGTCTAGACAGGATTTGAGTTTCTGATGTCAGGAACAAGCAGAGAACGCACACATATTTTCAGGTCTTTGTAGTATAAAATAAAATAACAATATAAATGGTGGAGTTCAGAGGGGTTTGGTTTGGTTTGGCCTCTTTCTCAGTAAACAAAGAGTGAATTTTTCCCAAAGACACTGCCACACATCAAACTTGTGGGAGCTGGGGACAAGGGCACAACATAGGGAGAGTGCGTCCTGACCTCCCCTCCCTACCCTGCAGCCGGGTTGCTGCTCTGGCACCACCACAGAAGTGCAAAAACAAGACACGCCGGAGGAAGAGCCAGGAGGGCTACGCTCAGGCAGCGCGAGGAAGCCCGTGGGCTGGGAAGGCTCTCGGAGGCGCTGCCGCGCTCCGGCGGCCCGAGGCCCTGAGCGGGGACCCCCGCCGGGAAGGCTTTCCCGCCGAGCGGCTCCCTGCCCAGGCTCCGCTCCGCACGGGCACCCCGCCGGCGGAAGCACCGGCTGCGCCACGGAACGGGCCCGGCGGCAGCTGCCTCCCGTCCCCTCGGCTCTCCCCCCAAGCTCTCCAAAAGGACCTGGACTGCGCCAAATTCTCTTTCGTTGCAGTTGATTTAATATCCCTGCAAATGGCTTATATATTTGCTGTTTGAAATAAATTTCTGAAACCACTAAGCGTGCTTAGCAAGGCTTTAACTATATGTGAACAGCAAGTTTTGATGACAGAACAAGTATTATTGTAGTATATAATACACATGGCTGTACAGTCAAAAGCCACCCTTTGCTTCAAAACAAGAATTTACAGTATTAAGCAATGGTGACACGGTTTCTTACACAAAACCTACAGGAATTTACAGAATATGCATGGATCACTGAAATTATAATGCCAGCAGTAAAGAAAAAAATACATCTCTACACAGATTATCTTGTGCAATGTGAACAAAGTTGACAATAGTTTACCAATGCTTTAAGTAATTCAGATAAATACAATAACCCACCAACTATCAAATTTTCCTCCTCTCCCCACCAGAAATGAGTGTTTGCCAGATGCATGGATAGCAGGCCATAAAAGGCTTTTTGCTTTTTGTGGTTTGGGGCAAACATGCACAAAATAGATGCATCACAATATTTTTGCACGGGGATACTTGCCACAAAAAAAAAAAAAGTCTTCCAACTTGGTCATTAAATATATGTAGCATTTTGATTTACATTTCTCTAATAGCCACCACAAGGCTAAGAAAGCTTCTTCTAAGGATTCATTTTTGGTTTTGTCCTGAAAGAAAAATGTTAGTTCATTCCTAAATAGTAAGAGTGCTCCAGCTTCCACTTTGCTCATGCCACTGTTCAAGGCTGTATTTCAGGCTTCTTTAGAAAGTTATGTTACTCTTCCTTAACCATCAATGTAAACACAGTTCAAACAAAAAATGGGCATTAATTAGAAAATGAGAACAGAGCTAGGAACTTTTGAAGGTCGTAGATGGCATTGTAAAAAACTGCTTTCCATTTTCGCTAAACTATTCAATGTGCTGCGTGGTTTTATTGGAGATGGACTTTGACACCAACTGGATGGGCACTTGGACTTTACTCATCTGTAACACGTGGTGAAGCCTATGGATATTACAGCCCCTTGTCTACAACCTTCTCACTAGACCACGAAACCTCACCCTCCTGCAGTCTCTGCTGCAGGTTGCACCTCCACGTTGAAAAAGAGAGGAGCTACTGAATCGTAGCCATCAGTTCTGTTGATGGCTGCTGCTAACAAACTTATCATTGATTACACGCTTTTCAAATTCTCGTAGTAAATTATATCTTTAGGAAATTTCTGCTTCAACTAAGTAGGCTTTATTTGGATTTTCTTTTCCTCATTCTGCATGGCAAATATCAGCTTTTGTTTCAAGTGATTTTATGTGATTTACAAATCATCTCATCCAGTGCACGAGCCTCTGAGATGCTAACTTTCCTAATCTCTAACATCGAGGACTCTCAGGATCTTGCAGAGCCACTCCTTGTTTGTTATTATGCACAATGTCTCTAATGAAATAAACTCCCTGCAAGTAAGACTCTATTTATGGATGGGAACAACTTTTCGTATGTTTATTGGGAAAACTGTTCTTATTTTTGTGCAAACATCTGGCCTAGTAGAAGCAATGGGAATATCCAAATGAGAGAGAAGAAAACGCCAAGATTAAGCAACAGAAATAAAGCCTACAAATATCCAGTTTATCCAGCTGATAATACAGCTCCTCACTGATGGGAGCAGCATTCTGTAGTAAAAATTGTTCATATCCAAAATGATTATTGATGATTTCAGTTGATAGGGACAAACATGGTTTCAGTCATGGTTACTGTTAAAATACCCTCCTTTTCTGAAGAACTGTAAATATCTCTGTAACAGACCAAACTTTTAACCTGTATGGTTTCTTTTCTAGCGCATGAGGGGACTGAAAAAATGTGCAGTCTTTCAAAAACCCCACGTTTTCAGCCGATTCCTTATGAAAACTAATGCTACACTGCCAGAATTTTTGTCAATAAAATTAAGTCTCGTGTTCTGGCATTGTAAAATCCGAGGGAATTCCCAGACCTAACTGCAAGAAAGCAGATTGTAAAACTTCCTAGGAGAACAGTGATTTACTGCAAGAATATCCCGTTCCTGAAGAGGAGGGTGCACTTTGCAGGTGTGTTATCCAGGACTTGATGAGCACTCTGTGTGGACAAGCCTGCTGGACCACTCAGTTTGGCCTCTGGGAGACACACACTCTTACACAGCCAAGGGGCACATGGAATCATCCGCTCTGTGAAAACACAGAGCACACGAATTAAATTAGACTGTTGGTGAAATGAGCTCTTATGAAGTCATACGCATCAGATGTTAGGAAATCCACTTTTTTGGATGTGGAAGGGGCTTTCAACAAGAAGCCCCGTTTTTCAATTCCTGGCAAGGATGTTTTGATCTGATGCCCCCAAAAGCATGTCTTTCAGCAAACATTTATGATGCTGAATTCAAATGACAAAAAGGTATTTGTTTTCTCAATTTCCTTTGCACATAGAACTTAAATAGTGGCTAGAAAGTGACCATTTCAAATTATAAATGAAAACTGTATTTTTATTAAATGTGAAAACATGTACCCAAGAAAACCTTTATACATTTTTATGGCAAGTTTTCCCATTACATGAGAGGCTTCCTTACATATTTTAAGCTTAAATGAAGAACAGACCCAAACAGAAGTTTGGACTAAGATTGCAATGCCATTAGCTATGTTGAGGGAAACTATGACTGCACAGTTTAAAACAAGATGAAGGACAAGTTCACAAAAATAGTTCATGTAATAGTGAACAATGCTCTAACAAAATAAGAAACAGAAGAAAGCCAAATCTGTTCCATATATCAATACATAAACATGCTCCTGCACTGGTAAAATCTTAAAAAAAAAAAAAAAAAAGAAAGATAAAAAAAAAAAAGTCTATTTAGGGAAGACTTAATTTGAGCTTCTAGACTGTCCACACTCAAACACTATTTAAGCATATCAGCGGTCCAACTGTTCTGAAAGAACTACTTGTGTTCTTAAAATATGCTTAAAATTAAACCCGTATAAGTTTTATTTCAAACAAATGTGAATGTGTTTCAATGTGCTGAGTGGATGATCCATTTATGTACTCTAAATTTGTTGTCATAATTTGTTTCCAAGAAGACAGCACTGGCAGATATTTGCACACATGCATTCAAAGCAACATTTTAGATTGGTTCAGGACTTTTTCTCCCAGTTTTTCGAGATGAAGCATCATTTTTAAAATTTCAACACACATTTTGTGTTTTAGCGTATACATTTGCCGATAAAGTCACACTTCAAATACACTATTTTGTCCAGTTCAGGGTGAAATCTTGCAAACAATGACCTTATGCTGGTGGTTTCATCAAAGTTTCAGGAGGACACCTGGTATGAACAACAACTTATAGGACTGAGCCAAAAACGTCTGGAAAGCAGAGGAAGCTACACACTCAAATTTTAAATCTATCTCATTTGTATTTGACTGCACTGATATTTTATAGCTGTTTCATACCATTAAATCCTGAATTAGATCCTTAGTGTGATCAGTTTGTTTGAAGAGAAATGAGCTGTCACTGTAGTAAGAGATTTTTGGGTTTTACTTGAAAGATGCCCTTCATCAAAATCCCCACCCCTGGGGTCCACCCAAGCCTGTTTGGAGCAGGAGCCCTGTACCATCTCTTACAGTGAATTAAAGAAAACTAACTTTACCTGGACTGATCTTTCTTAATCATTAAACTCTATCTTAAGATATTCTCCAAATGCAAATGTGTAGGGTGAAATCTTGAAGAATTCAGCCCACATTTAGCAACAACAATGAACCAGAGATGCTTAGGAGCAGGAGATAGTATTAAAAACAATTAACTGATCTGAGAAATAGAAATCAATGCAACATTTATCAGCTGAAAATTCATTTTAACTAGTAAAGGAAAAAAAGAATAAAATGTACAACACTGAATATTGTAACAGCTGGTCCCTCATTAAATTACCCATCTAATTCCAAATCCTCTTTACATGCAGTATTTCATTTGCTAACCACAGAGCAGGGGAAAATTCAAATGATTTTTAGCCAGTTCGAGCAGCTGTCCCTCTGATGCACGGATCCTAAATTGCTATCCATAAAAGAGCAAGCTCCGCTCACTTCCTATTTTGAATTATTTAAATTAATCAGTCTACATACTTTCCATTTTGTTTTAAAGGGACAGAGATGGCTGGATGTCTTCACATGACAAGTCACAGGATGTGGTGCTTTTAACGTCGTATTTTGTCCAAGCGGGCGCAGGCCGGTAAGCCGGGCAGTTGCTATTGCATACAGTACAGAGGTGGTCTAGGCTCTAATCAGAAAGCTCCTAAATAAGAACTGGCAATCGTGGCGTTCAGCAGACTGAGCGGCAACTTACTGGTGTGGACGCTGACCTGTTCTGTCACCTGGAAAGGGCAGCCACTCCTAGCGAAGCCTGGGGCCCAGTGCACCGGCCACCGAAGGCTGTGTCAAAGACTACGCTCAGGGTTATTTCACTGTCTTTCTCATGCACCAAATTCACTCTGCAATGAAGTGGGCGGGGGAGAACATCGTGTTCAACTGCAGGTCTTCCACATGCCCAAGCAATTAATAAAATAATGCAAGCTATACATACAACTACAACGTATGTTTTTAATGCACATGTCAGGCCACATGTTTTATTCGTGATTCATACAACTTTCTGCTCACCTTACACCCTTGTTCTTGTCTCTACAAGACTTACATATGGAAATAAAATCCAGTATGAATACTCCTTTTCATGGGTTTATGCAGCAAATAAAATACTTGTTTCACTGAAGCGCATCAGAACTTCAGGTGATTTCTACAAAGCCAGAATTTTTGCCGGAGTTTTTACAGTAAGAGAGATCCACTATTCTGCTATTTCTGCTTCTTCTAAGACTTTCATCACTTCTGTTTTAAAAAGCCTTACTTTAGTTTGGCTTGAAAGACAGATTTAAGAGGATCATGATCTATTTACTTCTATATTAAAGAGAGAAACCTATCTAAAAACCCACTGTGAAAAAAATATCCTGCACCACTTATGTTAATATTTCTCCCAGAGCTGGACAAGTTCTGATATTATCAATAACACTGTTGCATAAGTGCAGAAGTAAATAGCAGTTACACTGATACCTAGTGCAATAACAGAAATATAATTGGGAGTAAAAACTTAATGCTTGCAAATAGTTTTTTTTCTGTACTAATACTCCTATATATGACAAAATCCTGTAAGGATTTATAGGCAAAAGAAAGAAAACAAATGAACAAACAAAAGGCCTTATACAAATTTACAAACAAAAGGAATACTCATAGTAGGGTCAGTACTTAGCGTGTAAGATTGTTTTCTATGGTTCAGCTGCAGAATCCAGGTATGGTTATGACCACCCAATCTTACCAACATGCATGTGTATCACTTTGCCAATGTATGTAAGCACAGGTTCATTCCCTACAGAAAGCAAGATGATGAGGTTTACCTATATCTGATAAAATTACTGGTAGGAGATGCACTAAGCATTCAAGCAGATCTCCCAAAGATAAGATTTTGCAAACCTGCACGTATTTATCCCACTACTCTGTGGGGCTAATTAGGTATGAAAAGTGCTGGACCTATGTAGTAATGTGCAATATCAGGGCCCAGAATGACAGCCTACAAGAAGCAGGGCTCAACACCATTTCTCTTAAAGCCAGCAACATTTTTGCTCAGATTAGTGTTGCAAGATCGTTGCAACCATGTTCAATTTAGTATAAATGTTTTGAAAAGAAAATGGAAAAGGGGAAACAAAGATATGCTGAGAGTAAGAAAAATTACATAGGGGGACTTCAAAAGAAGAAAAATCATGCACCTGAAAGGAGTACTTAAATTAGGATAGCATATTTTGATGGTAATATCCAATATGTGTTGGCAGTTCCATTTAAAGGGGCTCTTATTTCGGTACTCTCATTTGCACAGTTTTTATTTTAATGATCCTACTTTTTCCTTTACAGGTGTCTGTAAGCTAAAATATTGCAGAAGTCAAATTCAAAAGGAAAAGAATTTCAGTTTCTAATTGATACTAAGCCCTGCTTCTGCCTAACTTTGGCAGAGCGAGAAGCTCCAGAGGCTGCATGCAGGCTGTCACCCAAGAGGGTCCTCAGCGGTGGCATCAAGGCCCCTTGCCAACGTGGCCCTTGCCGCGCTGCATGTCTGCAGGAGGGCCCTGGCTTGGCTTGGGACAGTGCAGGGTGTTCCCCTGGGGACACAGCGGAGCCAGCACACACTTGCAGGATAAGAGCTCGCTCAGGGACACACTTACCTGGTATGTGAAGGGGCTTTAGCACCTGAGACATAATCCAGACACACTCATCTACCTTAGTCCGGTTGCGGTGACACCATATGACTGAAACTGGGCGGAAAAGGGTCCTGAGGTCCTTCTTAGAAGGCTATGAACAAGAATAACACACGTGCCAAATGGAGGCTGCGAGGACACCTGAACTTTGCACCATTCGTGAAAGAAGCTGGAGTGTCCTGGGGCCGTTGCCACCGGCACCAGTGGGATTAGTGACGACAGCCAAGCCCAGGATCTCAGGAACTGAGACCTGATTTTGTCTTTTTATAATCAAATCACTAGTAGCGGCTTCTGTCATGTCTTGAGACATCAACAAATTGTTTTCCAATGACACGCAAATGAATTCAACCTTCGTAATCACTGGGAACAAAGTCAAAAAACCCACGTAAGGACTATTTAGTTTATGATTACAACAGATCAAAGTAGTTACTATTAATAAAATTAATGTTACCAAAATCTTTGTAACATAATTTTAAAGTATGTGTCTGTCTCCAAGAGTGAGAATAAAAGCACTGTATCTTTTTATTTTCATATATATATATATTATATATGAAAATAAAAATGAGTGAGGAGATTGTAGTACTCCCTATACATCCTGTTGTGTGCATCTACCTTCACAATTAACCTATTACATGAACTTCTTCATCACAATTTCATGAAAAAAACCCTCTGTTTCCTGCATGGACATATTGCCTCTCAGAACTCTTTCCTCTATTTAAGTGGCTCTTCTGTATGCAAAGTCCAGAACTTTACTCTTTGTCTGCAGCAGGAGTTTTAGTTCAGTCACTCTGTACTCACATTGCTGACCATCTACCTTTTGACTGCTGCACAACTGCAAACTTTTGTTTTCTTTGGGGGGGAGCTGGATGTCATTAGAAACTAAATTTACTGTAATATGTGTATTTGAGCTATGCTTAAGGAGACCGAGGACTGCTTCAAGAAGCTTTTTTTTTTTAAGACCATATGCCTTTCCTCATCCTTTTTCCCCAAGCTTCCATATCCAATACCTCCTTAAAAAAAGTCTTAGAGTTTTGCTTCCCTTCAATCTGTGGCAAAAGATGGGACCTTCACAAGACTAGTAGTCATCAGATGTTCACAGAGTCATTCTGGTTTGCAGAAATGGCTGGTTATCGGAAAGTTTTGGGCAATTCATACTGGTAAAACCTAGTAAAAATACATATGGAAGTACCAGGGTGATCTGAGTCTCCGCATGGGCTTGGAGATGCTCTTCATAATCAGGACACTGGATTGTTACGATTCAGCTGAGAATCATTAAAAAAGGGGAAACATAATGGCAAATTGTTAGAAAAGGTTTCAGTAATAAGGACTCTACTGTATTTCCACTAACTATCACCCCTATGGAAGATCATGCTAAATAGAAAACTCTTTTCCAAGGGCAGAAGAAGCCCTGACACTTTATTGCTAGATTCTATAGCAATTGGAGCTCACTTACAGTAACCTTATAGTACTCTATATAAACTGAGAAGCTTGTATCAAATTCAGGCTTCCATTTAAAATAGATATTGCAGATATTAGGCTTCAATTAAAGAAGAAAAATAACCTTCAGTGCTTCTTTTTTTTTTTTTTTTTTTTTTTAAAGGCAAAGTATAAAAAAAAATCACCAAACTAGGTGAGAATTATTAAATTTCTCCAAAAAATTAAGATGAGCTTTCTTCTATTTCTTGAGACAGTACAGTTTGTGATTCACAGGGTAACTGGTATCAAACACAAGTTAATGAAAGCTCTTATAAGCAATTTTATTCCTATCCATAATGGCAGACATTTACAAAATCAGAAGAATTTATCATTTGAGTTCACCTTAAAAAATAACTTATAAAGCAGTGATATATGCAACATAAAACAGTTCAGGAGGGGAGAGGGAAAGCAAATTTTAATAATTAAAATGTAAACGTGAAAAAAAAAGATGGAATAGAAGTCCCTACTTCTCATTTCTACTTAAGATGCCATGTGATAATATTTTACAATGTCCTGCAGGCCTATATATGTATGTGTGTATTTCCATATCACACACACACACACATATACACCGACTCATACATGTACATACACAGATAATTGTTTGCAGTTCCATCTTGGGCAGTTCTGTTACGCCACTCTTTACAGTTGTCTCAATCATGTTTGGGACCCACTTTCTTGACAAAACTGGGGAGATGGTAGAAAAAAAAAGGTGGGTCTGATTGTATCTGAGATCCTTTTGTTAAACTGTACACTGGGACGAATAATTTTCTTCTGTAGTAGCTCTCTGAAGAGGGCCAACTCACTGCAGTCTTCATGAGGAGACTTGATAACGGATCACACACTCATTGTCATGCTAGGGGAGTACTGAAAAAAGAGGAATCCACATTTTAACAACAGTTCTTTCCCATCATCTCAACCAGTTCTGGAGCACAGCAAGTAGTTTAAATAACGTCAATACACTATTTGAACTTTCTCCTTAATTTGTAATAGAGCATATGCTAAGGCTGTAGTTCAGTTTGTGGTATCATAACTTCTGTTATACTTCTCTCATTAGGTAAACATGCAGCCATTGGTGATGAGATCAATTCACTTGAATTCAGCTTCAGTGCTGGGTACTGCAGCCTGGGTATTAGGGTAAATGAGTATTTCACCGATGCTTTTCACACCTTTAACTTGTTAACTGCTGGGAGGATTTAGGCGGGGAAATAGCTAACTCAGGTTGACATCTCCAGTTACTTGTGCCACTTACCTGCTTTGGAGAGCTTTTTATTTCTTGATGGGAAAAAGGGAGTGAATATATATCTCTCTGGAGTTAAAACAGGCATAAAATAGGTTTTAAATTCTGCATGACAGACATTAGGATGCAAGCTGAATCAAGCATCAGTGGTCATTCTTCTTTATGTGAACTGAAAATCCAGTTACCACATTGCACTACTATTGTAACACGAATTGAACTGTGGCTCTTAAACAAGCTGCAGTTGCCCTCATGTTAGCAATACTTCATTGCCAATAATAAATGGGACGCCACAATGTACATTTATACCATTTCAATTCTTATTGTAATTGAAACTTGCAGGTTGCAGAAATATTTAATTGGCCTGAAATCTTCTAAGTAGAGGAAAATGGTCAAATGCAAAAAGTATTGATTATATTTGTAGGTGTGATGAAAACTGACACAAGAAACAGAATGATACCAATTTGCTTTTTCAAAAGACAGATATGTAACAAGAAACTGCCAAAGCTAGAGTTTGGAGTTGGCCACGTCTAAGAGTTCAAGCATATTCAGGAAGTGTTTTAGACTGATCTTCTCTTTCATATTAGCTACACAGAATAGACCACTTGGGTAAAATCCATTTTGCCCCATGTCATGTGTCTGATGGTTCCTCTGCCTTAGGGCTTACTCCCATCATGTGCTGAGCCCTCTCATACAGAGCCTGCACATTTAGCAAGAACATGCTTATCCAATGAGGGAGACAAATGCTTAGAATTAAGCACATATTCAAATGATTACCTTATCAAAGCCAAAGTTATTGGTTCTTGGATAATAACTTTGGACAAGGAATAAGTGGCATTTTAGATAGAGTACTGTAAAGATAACCCAGTGCAGTTAAACCAGTATTTATTTGTGATTTTTAAATTATTACTAATCCATTTCTTTCCCCCTTTTGCCCCAGGCAAAACTCCTAGTGAACTGGATCAGGAATTTGCCTGAGAAGTTATTTCATAACAATATCTACTCTAAGTAGCCGACTAAGACAACATGAATCAGGAAGCAAAACAGTTGCCAAGAACTAAAATGTGACTTATGCTGGAGGAGAACTGATATCTATAATTACACAGAAGGCATAGCAAACTTCTGAGAAAACTCAAAAGCCATACGAGATCGGCAAACAATGCATCCAAAATCCAAAAATCAGTAAGTGTCTGAGAAAACTAATAGTCTTCTGAGTACAACAAATGTCTGTCTGTCAGTGAATTTGGTTTGGTGAACTGGCTCTCCTCAGTACAACTAAAATACGCTGGATTGACAGTCAAGCACAACCATGACCAAGGATCCCATTTAACGGAGGTTTTGTGGTTACTGCTTTATTGCAGATTTCAAAACAACGAACTTCTTGCTTTGTACAAACCAATTTTCTCCAACACTCCGAACAATCTGAACACATGCCCTTACACAAAAAGCTGACATGCAGAAAATGTTGCCTCTTCCTTTTCACTAGTTTAAGAAGCAAACAAAAAACAAAAATAAATCCAATTTCCGTGAAATTTACCGTGCAATTTGACTGTGGTGTGATCTAAAAGAAACTGTTTATTCCTCATAATTTCTGAGTGAAAATTCACCACTGGCATAATTAACGGAGTTGCACTCAATTCTGAGCAGTGAATTCCAATAAGAACAGAAGTGTTGAAGTCACTTAGAACTTCTGAAAAATCAGGCCACTTCTATTTAGGAATCTAAATGTGGATTTAGAAACCCAACTTCAGGCACAAGAATATGAAAATAGAAGTCTTGTTCTGCAGTATATTTTATATCATGTTTTGCAGCTTCAAATATTCTCTATTTTTAAAAATGTCATTTGGCCAATAATGAGCACTAGAGGGCATCTTTGCTTTTTTTTTTTTTTCTCTCTCTCGTTCTAAAAGCACGCTGCATCTTCTCAATGTGGGATCTCCTGGACCTCTCATTATACACTTCAGTGCGAATCTCCCTCTAAAAGACTCTGATGTCTGGCAAATTGCCTTGTTCAGAAGTCAAAAGTTGGGCCACTACTAGCTGAGACACTCAAATGTAAAAATGTGCCATCCACACATATCTAGGTTCCTCAGATATTGCCCATTGTGTATTACTATGTGTGGCATGATCATTACTGCTTGATACCTTTCCTTGACAAAACGACCTCTCAGTCTAGAAGAAGAATTTCTGCAGCAATTACAGCTCAACTTCTAACAATATTTGGCACAATTCTTCATTAAATCAATACCATTATTTTAGGAGCTAGTAAAAAACATGTAAGGTAAAGCACTGCATTAAAGGTATACTACCAAACTCTTTGTTTTGTTATTTTTTAAAACAAATAACCAGAGATTAAAGGTTTGCCAAATAAAAAGTGCTTAAAGAAATACTTACACTCTCACTCTGAAAAGGGTTTAGGAAGTTTCCACCCATCTCACCGTCATCCCTGGGAGTGCCAGGCTGATTACTCATGCTCATATTACTGGGAGAGTTCTGTTAAATAAGATTTTAAAATACAGATTTCAGTCCTTTTCCCAGTTTTACCATGTGTGTCAAAGCATTAGAGTGTGTCCACATAATGCGCTGGGATTTCTGAAGATGAAAGATAAACCTCTGCAGAGTTCTGTATGCTTCAATTACTAATTTTAACCTATGTTTTCTCTCCTGAAATAACAACCATTTACCTTTAATTCTTGCTTTCAGGTAGCCAGCATCATCTTCTGCTGCATTCAGGAAAAATCACAAATGGCTTTGTAGGAATAACAGTTAGCTCTCTAACTACATTTAAGCACTACAGGCAAATACAGCGAAGAACATGAGCATGTGTCTTGACATATGTGATTCCGGATTATGTACTTAAAGGTAGACAAGTGAGCAGATCCAGGCCACATGGACCTCTACAAATCAAGATCTGCATTTGGAATCTTTGTTCATGGTGTCTGGTTTGTTGAAATAACTTCTAGTTCAAATTTGGAGTTGCTAAATCACCAAAAGCAGTTATACACAGAATCTATAGATAGAAGAATTAACAGAATTTTAAGATAAAAGATGCCCAAATAGCAGCCAGCCCCTGGACTAGGCTTGCTATTTGCTTGCACAGAGCATAAGACAGTAGGATCTTAATTTACTTTTCGTGTGTTGAGTGCTATAAATTGCTAATAAATAATGACAATAAGAAGACTTATGAAGAAAAATTCTTTTCTGCTCCTGCACCACCACCTCTACAATATTCAGAAAATATTTTCACAATTCAGTTAGATACAGAAAAAGCAAAATAAAGTAAGCGTCTCAGGAAATACTCAGGGTCAATAGCTAATACATGATTATTGTAGACACTATAATTAGTTAGGTGTGTTTATAAAATTGGTTTGTGGTATGCTGCCACTCCTGGAGCATGGGTAATTCCCTCAGTGCTAGATTCCTTATAATACAGGGTTCGTGGTGCAAAGGAAAAGTCAGGGAAAAGGAGGAGGAAAAGTCAGGGAAAAGGAGGAGTGAAATCATGAACTCCACCTAAAACATTTGCTACGTCAACCACAGTTCTTCCCTTGAATTTTTTAAATCCAGAAAGTTTAAACACAATATCGCTGTTGAGATTTTACATATACAAATGCAGCAGGCTTAAAGTTTGATGTGTCACTATGAACTTAACACAAACCTAATACTGTCAATAGGCAAGCTAAGAAAACGCAACTCAAAGTAATACATTTGATCACAGAGATCAAATGGTACCAGCTGTAAGAACCATAAGTCAATTTGTCTTCTCTTTCTTATGTTAATTCTCAATTACAATGCTAAGGCAGTATTTATGAAGCTTCTTAACATATTGTCTTCATTTAGTGCAACTAAGACTGCAAGAGGGCAAAATTGAAGAATTTTGCATGGTTACTGAAAGGCTACTCTTAAATTTTAACCATATTCCTCCAAAGGAAGGCCACCATTTTCACTGGACTTAGCAAATATGTTTCTGGGTTCAGCTTGATGTATTTATTTTCAAGTATAGAGGAAATATAGAATGAATTACATAACCCCATGCAGGCATAACTGACTTTAATTAGCACCCGAAACACAGCTTATAGTCAAGATATAAGGGGGTCAAGATGCCTGCCTTAGCCCTTTGGTTTTCTTCACAGTCTAGATCACAGTCTAGTTCTTCACAGTCTAGTTTTCAAACTGTGATCCTCAGATCTCCATGAATCACTGCAGAACGCCAGAGGGGTACATCAATGGCAATTAAAAGAATTAACTAGTTAATTCTAGTTAATTAACTAATACCAGCCAGTTAAGTTTGCTATACATATATAACAAATATTTATGAATCCTCAGCTTGGCAAATGCTGACAGCTACTGCTTTAGTTCAAACCACAGCTATTGTCCTTGAAGCAGAAGTAAAGTCAGGGAAGTCCTGTTGCCTCTGTGTTAGGCAGGAACTTATACTAGACAATCACCTCAGTGACTCTCATAGACTTTAAAAACTGCTAGGGCCTTGTCACGATTATGTTATATGATGGTCCCACCTCTTTTTGTTTTTTCATTCCTTGGTGATTTATCCCTATTTTATCTTGGTCTATATAGTACTAAGCTTTGAAATTGTGCAGTTGCTACAGTGTGGCATCCCAAAGGTTCAAATTCCCAAAATAAACACTTTTACAGCAACTCCCCTGGGCTGCTTTTATGGTCAGTATGGGGTCTAGCATTGTTAGCAGTAGCTGAGTTTTTTAAGAACAAGCATTTCTTTGATGAGTGCACAAATTCCATGGGCACTGCAAGAAACACTGGTTATTAGTCTTTATTTAATATGCATAATTTCAAATCATTTACTCCCTCCATCTCAATCTATTTTGTAAGAACTTTACATTTTGCCATTGTGCCAATTAAAATCTCTGCTGGAAAATGTAGCTCTGAATTCTGTGAACTGTACTGATTCTACCAAGACTGGATTAATTTGCTATATTTCATGGGGATAGATGATCAGCAACTCTAACATGCATTTTACTCCAACAAGATCCTGTGCCTGCACTTGAGCATCCAGCACCACAGGCCCCAAACTGTGTTACTTTCAGAGACCAATTTGTGCCACATCAATCGGTGGTCTGGAAATCTACTTGTGAAAAAGCCAGTGGCACAGCTAGCTGATGATGTATAAAGGGAGACGGAGCAAGTACAATCCTGGTAACTGCACAGAACTGGAAGGCAGCCACATATTAATTTTGCATGCATCAAACCCCAGAAACCCGCAGACATATATACTGCTGCGGTCCTACTCTCCAGGGAAGGCGATGCAAGGTTGTTCTGAGGCTATAAATCACCTATCAAATATTAAAAGAACTGTGTTGCCCTGTGATGAATTTCTTCTGATGCCAACTTAGGTCTTCTACACTGGCAGGGACTGCAAGCTCATTGCAAACAACACAGCATAACTTCACATGTAGACAGGTGCATTGTTATAAGCTACACCTCTCGCATCTCCCCGACAAACCAGGGAAGAGCGTGAGGTTCTCCAAGTTCTCCACTCCTCCACCTTGGATATACAAGTACGTGTCCCTATCTCAGTGGGAGCCTTGGATGTATCTACAGTGACATCCTTGGTGTGACCAGAGCATGTGCAGATGGGCCTCAGGCAGATTGGAAGTGGCAAATTCCGTGCAGAGAGACGTTCAGGCACAGCACAGCGCTGCTTAGCCTCGGCTCACCCAAGAACCACCAGCAGGTAGCTCGTTCATTCCAATCAAAACGTCACGTTTTTCTTTTGGAAATGGATCAGAATTTTGTTACAGTAATTTCAAATTAATGAGTTATGAAATTTTAACTGTAACAACTCCTTCAATGTCTATATTTATAGATCAAAAGTACTGAAGTGCAGGAGATCATTTTAGCGGTATTTTTGCTCATTCCCATCAGTTACATCTACAGATGTGGAGTACAAAACACTGTGTTTTACAGAGACAGATTTCTACCATTTTATCAACACCGAATAAGCTCATTAATTCCTTATTTGAATAAATTCCTAAATTAATAATGATCACAGATGTAGTAGGCTTTTATTTTTACAGAAGAAATGACACATTCAAGCATGATATGCTTTTGGAGATGTAACCCCCTGCAGGTTCAACTCACATTGCTATTTCATATACTCACACATACTATTTAATGCTTGTGGTATCAAAACAGTGCTTCTTCTGCAACTACTTGTAATCTTGCTTTTAGGGACTTAGTGATTAAGATATTAACACTGCTTTACAGAGGTGACAAATGCAATCATGCAGTGCATAAAAATAACATCCTAATAACATTTTCCAAATTTATGTTTAACTAGAATTGATTATTAGACCGATACTCATTTGTCTTACCAGCATGGAAGAGTATAACATGACCAACCTGATTGTGAACTGGATATACATTAATCACATTAACTAACATATGCCATTATGCAATAGGAAATAAGTCTGCTTATACTCTCTGTTGATTATAGATACTGTTTTAAAACTTTCAATTAATGCTAATAAATGTCTTCACATCTTCCAAAGAATAGACAATCAAAAAATGTAGATACATAACAAAAATATTAACAAAGCCTGACACATGTGTTTAAGCATGAAATATCATTCGAAAAATTCCAAATATTTTATTAGATACTCACTTTGGAAATACTGTCCATGTCTCCTGAGCCTTAAATTAAAACAGACCATTATACAATTAGTTTTGAACAGAAATTAATCTATGATATCGCCACATTTAAAAGCAGAGTTTAAGAGTAACATTAACAGTAACATTAAAATGTAACCATGCTTTAACCTTCTTCCACGCCACTGTCTGTCTCAGAGAAAGTTTACACTCAGTTATTAAATGATGGTAGTTCTTCTCTGCATACACTCCTAGTACAAAAAAGTGGGAAAGAATGAAGGACAGACTTCTGATCTGTATCAGTTCCTTCGAGAGCATCCTTTAGGATGAGACAGCCTGGCACAGCGCAAGAAAGGATATGGCCAACCTTCCTGTTCTCTTTAGCCATGGTAGGGTACAGCTACTGCAGCTCATTTGGAGGACATGCATCCAAGGGAAACATTACTTCAGCTTGAGAAGAAAAGTAAAATCAGGGATAACTAATAAAAGTTACTGTCTTGAAAAAAATGGCCATTTTTACTGAACTTTAGCTATCCAAAATTCCCTGGAAAACTGCTAGTGAAAGTATCTTCAGGGTCAGCTAGGGGTAGTGGTATTTCATCAGTGTCTTTGCCCCGGAAAGCCTAAGTCTACAAGTGAAATTGGCTGATATGACATCATCTTTGGATGCAGTACAAATACTGATAACAATAATTCCTTTCAGAAAAAAAGGTGATTCTAAGAAGCAATGGAGTAATAAAACTAAATAAAACTCAGTATCATGTGTGTAATATTAGTAAAAAGAATTTTTCCCAGATGCAGTAGCTCTCACTTAACTGAAGCCAAGAATAAAGGAAATATACTTTATCAATAAAAGTACGTCTAGCAGCATCAGACAGTAAACAATTCTTGTCTTCTATTTTCAGGGAAGACAAATTCAAACTGGAAGAGTGTCAGAGAAAAACAATCAAGAAAATGAAGTTGTGGGAGGAGACTGAAATAGCATGGTATACTTAGCAAGGCAAATTAAGGCTGAGAAGGAATACGATTCCTTTCTCTAAGTACTCCAGGTACTCCAGATACATAAACTCTGGGACGAATCATTTTATCATGGACAAGTGGATAAATTTTGGTGGAAATAACAGAAAGATTTCTTTCCAACTGTAAAAGCTGGGGAATCCAGTAGCAGGGTTATGATCAAAGAATCTGGAATCTGGAAGTGTTCAAGATGGAGTCTGACCAATGTATATCCATGATTACACCATAGAGCTGCCTACTGCAGCACGGAATGAAATGCAGGAGATCTCTTCCAGTCCTACACTCCTAAGAGAACTCAGATTCCATCCTAGAAATGAAATTAACCTTAGAAGGCAGTTGTAGCTAATTTGACTAACCATGTAATTATTTTCACTACAGAAAATAACTAACCAAATGCTAGGTAGACCTAGAATCCTTCTGAAACTCTTTCGACTATCATTTTTCTTTAGCTAAGAAATAATTCTCAGGCCATAAGAAGAAACAAAAGAAGAAGCAGCAGCAACAAAAGAAGAAAAAACCTTTACCGAGTTTTTCATTTGCTTTAAAATAATGTGCATCATTATTAATTAAAGCAGCAGCTTGTTTCAGGATTGTAATATGTAATAAGAAAAGCTATAAGGTCACAGGATGGCCTTATGAAAGGTAATCTAGGAATTGCAGAGACGTGCTTTCCCAGAAGGAAACCTGTTCTATTGCTCAGAATTATGTCTGTTCAGTGAGGTTTGATGGTCTCCAGCTAAAATTTTTCTTCTCTTCTTGTCATAGCTTTTTCCAATTTCTTGATTATACATCTTGTCTTATAATCTCCAGCTTCTGGGTTACACCTGTGGTAACTTTTCATCCACCATGGCAATATGGAATGA
Organism: Microcambeva ribeirae; assembly: GCA_035222435.1. NCBI lineage: Eukaryota > Metazoa > Chordata > Actinopteri > Siluriformes > Trichomycteridae > Microcambeva > Microcambeva ribeirae. The sequence continues at coordinate 25,912 of JAYECN010137604.1, forward strand.
AAAGGTGTTAACTGTAGTAGGGAATTTAAGCTGGTTTGTGCTGGGAAGACAACAGAGCTTTTCTTCATGGAGAGATCCAGAGGGAACTGTGATAGCTTGGCATGTGCATGCCCATTATATATGTAACTTGGTGGGATTTTCACCATGAAGGAAAATGCTGTTTAGCAGAGTGTTGCTGGCACCCTGTGGATGCATAAGACTAGCTCTCAGATGTAAAAGAGAACCTTGCTGATAGGAAATGGAGATAAAAGAGGAAAGAGATGAGAAGTCTTTGCAGAATGAGTTTCTCCTTGTCGTTGCCTGCATGACCTACACTCCTTAGTGCAGGCAGAAGCAAAGAACAGAACATGGAAGCAAGTTACTGGCCTGATGTTATGCTATAAGCACCAACAAATACAAAGGATTTATTTATCTTGTCAGTAAGGAAGAGGAAGGCTTAAATACCATTTATTGAGTTGCAGCTTGTCATCCCAATCCCTTTCAAGTGTCATTCATCCTTCCAGCAAACAGTAAGACAAAATGTTCACTAGGCTAGTCAGAGGATAAAGCAGTGCATGTTTTGCAGACATGTGAAAGGGTTTTCTCCCTTAGGTAGATGCCCTTCAAAAATCACCGTGTCAAAAGCCAAATTGTACAGCCTTCTTCCTGCCTCTGCAAAACCCACATGAGAATGCATGTTCTTTCTTGGTGTGTTAAATGACCACCATGAAGCAGCTTATGGAGAGGGAATTATAAAACTAATATTTAAGAGACAGAAGGCTAATGTTGGAACAAGTGCCATCAGGCTGTTGGGATTATGGCTGCTTAACACGTAGATCAATATATGTAATAACTTACTTCCATGTACTTGGTAAGACCTGGCACCAGCATATCACAAAGAGATCTTCTCAAGTGTTTGAAAGAGGAAGAGAGGTAAGGAGCAAAGGGTCTTACGCCGTCACTTCTACATTATTGTGATGATATAGCTTTAGAATAGCTTTAGTCACCCAGTTTAAAATTATACTCTGTTACATAGACAAAATTCAGTAGTTTTCTTCCAGAGATGTGCTATATCTGCCAATTCATATGCTTAAAAAGTATCTTAATATGACAGAATCATAGAATGCTTAAGGTTGGAAGGGACCTCTAGAGATCATCTAGTCCAACCCCCCTGCACACGCAGGGTC
>JAYECN010137708.1:0-27076 GCA_035222435.1 Microcambeva ribeirae
AAGGAAGGAAGGAAGGAAGGAAGGAAGGAAGGAAGGAAGGAAGGAAGGAAGGAAGGAAGGAAGGAAGGAAGGAAAAACAAAAATGCTATATTTAAGTTCCTCACATGATTCAGAGTCTACCAGAATCTAGAGTCACCTTCAAAAACAGTGAGGACGTAAAAAGCTACTGTCAAAAAGTTACGTCTCTTTCCACATCGAGAATCAGGGGTAATCCGCCTATGTGGAAATTAATTCCTTTTTTTCTTTCCCTTTACTTTTCATTATTCAGGCTAGCAGAATTTCCTCACATAACCTCAGGTTGATTTCAGTATTTTATTTTCAGGGTGGAGTGTTACCATGATTTCTGTGTGCTATTAGAGTGGGATTGTGAAATAAAGGGTGAGAGAGCTCAGCTGTGTAATTCTGGCACAATGAGCAGTTTCAAGGGATCAGAATCTTTGTTATGATTTAGGGTGAGTCATTTTGGAAACTCTCCCAATTTACATAGAAATCTTTTTTCTTTCTTTCTTTCTTTCTTTTTTTTTTTTTTTTTCCCCTCTTCCCACAGTTATTTCTTCTGTCTGTTGAAGCTCAGGGTCTTACCCAAAAATAAGTTAGAAGACAACTCAAGAAGCACAGTTCAACCTGCAACCTCCTTATCTAGGGTACAGGAAATATTACTTCTTCCTTATCTTCAGGATATGTGTGATGGTTAATTAACTGATTTTCTAAAGATTTGCGTCTCACTTTGCAGTCTAAATTGGGTCTAGTATAAACAGAAAGTGCTGCTGCAACACACAGTGAGTAGTGTGTAGGGGAGTATGCTTTAATGAATATCTACAAACACTGACCCCATAAAAATTGTGGCACAGGTGTGTTTTCTTATTTTCATTTTTTATATCACTCAGCAAAAATCACATGACTTCTAACTACTCAGGGTTTTGGTATCTGGAGACCATCCCAGTAATTTACTATGAATCGTGGGATACTGTCATACAAAGAAAAATCCGACATGTGAACTGGTTGCCTGAAGCAGAAAGCATGCAGAAAATGTCAAAGCCTAGGGAATGAACAGTGCACATCTTTGCCAAAAAAAGTCCAGAGAAAAGCAAATAAAGTTTATTATAGAATAACTATGGAAAAGTTCACAATGTTTCTGCCCGATATATTTGCTATATTATTGGAGACATATGCATGTTGCGGAAACATGCAGATGGCCAATTGATCTAGTAGTTTCTTAAGGGAAAAAAAAAAAAAAAAAAAAAAGGAGGAAAGAAATTACTTTGGGACAGAGTGTGCTGTCCCAATACACACCTGTGAGTACTTGATCATTAGTCAAACCAACTTCAATACTATTATTTATGGCACCAGTTCAGCCAGGTACTTAAGTTGCTGTGTAACTTTAATACTAGGATACATAAGTATGGAAATCCTCAACATTGAGAATTACACAGTCTTTAAGTATATTATTAAACAGTTTTTCATGTTCTTAATATTCGCTTGCTAGTTACAGTTAGCTTCAATCTTGACTCTCTCTGCAAGCAAAACAGCACTTCATTTTAAAGGAAATTGTGTCAAAAGGATTCCTACCCAAAACTCACTCTAATTAAGATAAATAAAGGTTGCTTTTCCTATCAGGGAAAATGTTCTACTTTAGGCAGCCCCTTCCTATTTTCTCTTAGAATAACATCTTAATCAAGAGTGCCTCCAGTTCAGCACTTCAGCTGATTGCCTTCTCAGTATTTAAAGCCAGATCTTCCACCTGCCAGCTCTTTTAGCTAAGTGATTCGTTGATATTATTGCAGTGCTTGTACTTACTGTTTTGTGAGGAGTTTGCTGTTGATCAACACAAGCTTCTTACTATCATATATCACTGTCACCTTCAGAAATAATTTAAATAAACGTATGTGGCCATGGGGAGGATTGCATTGCGATCTCAGGTTGATTGGAGAACAATTAAGTATACTCCAGTAAAAAAAAAGAGCAGCAATGATTTAATTAACTTATAGTAGCAGATGGCCATCTATATCTCTGCCTGAAGGAGAGAATAGTTCAAAAGACAATCACTGGATTTCATTTAGAGGACTAATAAGACAACATCTTCTCTTCCTCCCCCCAAAAAAAGTAATAAACCAGAGTTTTCTACTTACTTATGTAACAGGTATGTCAGAAATCACCTGTTTTTATCATGTTTTATTACAAATATTGCATTAAAAACATTTTCAAGGGCAGTTCCATTCTTACAAGCTACAGTTAGAAAATTCAGAGAAGTCTGTTAATGTTTTTCACAATGTGTTTTCTTTACTTTGACTGACAAATCATTATTTTGTTGCAAAAAATTTACTGTTCCGCTTTGTAAGGAAGTTAATTCTCTCCATGCAAAAGTGTATAAAATCACTTTTTCCCATCTCACAGTTTTTGTTGGGCTGCATGTCTAGGCCATGCAGACCGTAATAGTTTTTAGCAGTAGTGACTCTAATCTCTCAGGAGCTCTAGAAAGATCTTTGGAAGATCTTTGGGTTTAAAGCCTAGATCCATTCTACAGATCCATTGTTTTTATATGATTATTTAGTCTCTAATGCTTTGTAGATGTTCTGCAACAAAGAAGAGGAACTATGGATTTTATTCAGGCAATCTGATATAGCAGTAAGTATGATAAAAAGAGCACAAAAAAAAAAAAGAGCAATGAACAATTCAGAGTGATCATTTTCTAGGGCTACTGGTCTTTGGCATCTACAGCAGTTGCCGTGATGTCTATTAGATCTACCCACTATAGACAGTTTATTTAATCTGCCATTGCAGTGTTTGTATACCTCCAGCTTTCTTTCTATTCTATGTTCTAGATTTCTTAGAGAGATAATTCCCATTATTTAGCACAGTGAGGGATGTCTATCATGCTGTGCAGTGGTTCAGTAAGAGGTTATCATGAAAGGTGAGGCAGCATGCGCCATTGAGCAGAAAGAGTCATTAATCCTTTAACTGCAACTTGCACAAATCACCATAAAAAAACTAAGTCCACTAGAAAACTTTGGGAATCAGTATTTTTTCATATAATTGATAATTCTTATAGGAATAAAGTCTGAATTTATAAACTACTGAGGCTCAGAAAGATGGAGTTTTATAAAAAAGAGAGAGAGAAAGGAGGGTATTTTTTTGCAAAATGAAAGCTTGGGCCAGAAAGGAGAGAGTCACAATCTTCCTCACCTCTAGAAAGCTCTAAGCCACAAAAAAATGAGGGAACAAAGCTGCACAAAAAAAGGCAATACTCATTTTAAAAATATGTGCAATATATAGTCATCTTTCCACCATTTACTCTCATATGTCACATCTTCATAAACATTGATTTTTTTTTGACATTTCACTAGGAGTTTCCTTCTTCCCTGTCTCACATGTGCACACAGACAGACAGACACACACACAAAAACGCACAGACTCACAAAAATCTGTAGTGTGACGTAATGAACTAGTGTTGATTTCAAAAAAAAATGAGACAAAGTGAGATAGTGCAAAGAAAGTAGTCCCTTAGGTAAACTCTACCAGTAGTCACCAATAGGGCTTCAAAAAATTAAATGCTGAGTATTTCTGCATTCTGCAATCCTTTCCTGTTCAGAAGAAAATCAGCAGGATTTTATGTGTGTGTTCCAGTGCTTTACTGAAGCAGTTGTGCACCTGACTTTGAGTGTTTTCATATAGCTGTGTAGCAAAGCCTTATGTCCCACTTCATAATGTGGGTTGAGTGGTCACAGTTCTTTATGGCTCGTTACATTGATGACTGAAATCATACACACGTTTGCACATCTTAAAGACTTTGACAGGCAAATTACTTCATAGGCCAGTTATTTCATGTCATCAGTGTAATCAGTGATGCATAATAAAACATAGCATGCATGCTAGACAAAAGGCTGCCCAAACATACAGAGCTTTTATTCACTGAAATGCTAGTCTGATGGAAAGACAGGATTAAAAGAAGTCTGGCACTATGGAGAAAGATGAGTGATAATTCTCACTGAGGTGATCAATATAGAAAGAGCCTTATGATCTGAACTTCAAGAAACCTAAATAACTAAATGACCAAAGGGCTTGCAGAGGTTTCCCAAAGTTCCCTTACAGATCCATGCTGAGAGGCTTGAATGAAAAGCTCCCTAGTCAAGGCAGTGACAGAGCATAGCCTTCAGATGATTTTAGTGATTCCCTCTTCATGCAAGTACTAGTTTAGAGATTCAGAAAGAGAAGGGAGAATGAAGTGTCTCTAGTCATTGAATAAGTAATACCATGTTATGTCTGAAGTTGTGAAGGTCTCAATACTGAGCCCCACAGTTCAAAGTTTTAACTTGCCATTTAGAGCTTGGAGACCTATTTCCAATTTTATAGAGAGAAATTGAAACCCAGAAGGCAAAAACCTGGCAGTGGTCACATTGATTCATGACATAAATATGTAAATATTCAGCTCTTTCATTCACCACTAGTATCTTTAATGACAAGGATAATATTTTAAAGAGGGCTTCTAAAAAAGCGCCTCTGGAGAAGGAAGCCTGTAAAGCGGGACATTGGAAGAGCAAAAAAAAAATGATCGCCAATTGCTTTCACAAAAACCCCAGCAGCCTAACTGCTGCTGCCGCCGGGGCAGGGGCAGGCACCCGCCATATTTGCAAAGGGTGGGACTGGGACAGTCGCTTTTAGTAGTCATTTCCATCCCTGCCCTAACACTTTTGCTTGCAGCAGCAGGAGTAGTTTGTCTAACTCTCCAGGGATGTCTTCTTTATTTTGTTTCCCACTCTCTCCACCAACCTCCTTCCCCCCACATTTCCTGTAGTAAAAAAGATCTGTTCCTAACACTGATCTGTAGGATGAAAACTTTAATTCTGCCTGTGCTGCTGAGAAGGCCTGACCTAGCTCTGGGTTTAGATGTCACAAAACACAAGGCAGCAAGTTAGCACATACGCTGGATGTATCTGTGCTCTCCACACCTAAAGGTCCATGATTTTCAGATGAATTATAATGTTTACATCTTCTAACTGAAGGTTGGCACATTCTGTAACTGGTCTCATTTATTCTGACCTGGGAAATTCTGTGAACTGAAAGGAGGAAAACAATTAAAGTATTAATTGCCAAAACACTGAGCTGCTATCACTTAAGCCCGTTCCAAAGGTCAGGCCTACCAGTGGGCCCCGGCAGCAACGGAGGCCAACAGCCTACTGAGCCCTGTCAAAAGGAGCATAGACAATTGAGGCCTTTGCTCCACTTTATCTCACACTCATCAGATCACCGGAATCCTGCACCCGGTTTTGGGTCCCCAAGAGAACAAGGGTAAGGATAAACTGGAACAAGGTCATTGGAGAGGCAGCACGATGGTCGGGGGCTGGAGCACCTGCCATGCGAGGAGAGGCTGAGGGAGCAGCGAGCAGGGACGCTTTGTGGGGGCTGAACAGCAGGCCCCCAGTGCCCATGGGATGTGGCTGGAGAGGCAATGGGCATACATCAGGCCAAGAAATTTTCTGACTGGATCTCAGGAAACAGTTTTCCCCATCAGAATGATTAAGCATTGGAACAGGTTGTGCAGAAGAGTTGATGAATCTCTGTACTCTGGAGCTTTGAAGACCCAACTGATAAAGTCCTGAGCAATCTGATCTGCATTCAGCGCTGACCCTGATCAGAAAAAGAGACCTCCTGAGGCCCCTTCCAACCCAAATTATTCTGTGGTCTGCAATCCTAAGTGAGCTAAGAATTGCAGAGTGAAGCAAATGAGAAATGGATGGATAGAAACAGATAGATTAAAATATATATTACAAGCATGCAAAATACATTTTATAGTGCTTTATCTTTTTTTTTTTTTTTTCCGTTCTGAATGATCATAGCAAATACTTGAATGCCGGTGCTAAAAATTAAAAATTAAATTGCTTTCTTCTAGAGAGAGATTAAGAGAAGGTTTTTTTGCTTGTTTTTTAATTTATTTCTCCATTTTAGCAGGAACAACATGTTATTCAGAAAAAAATAAATAAAAAAAAAATTCCCACAAATAACATGCATTTAAAGCTGTCAATGTAATCCCATAGATTCACAGCATAATATAGAATTAATTCCCTTGTCTCTTTTTTTTTTTTTTTTTTTCCTAATTGGATTAACAAGGAAAGGATTAAAAAGCGTAGACTGCTGAAGTAAAAATGGGACAGGTGGCCATCCTTTTGATTTATTGTCTGACATTTTTCTCGCTAGCTGTTTCCCTCCTGATTTAATTAGTCAGTTCTAGTTCATGGTTTTCAAGTGGTCTTTGTTTACAAGAGAAGACCATCATTTTGAATTCTAAATTCTTTAGTTTTCATGAGCTGTTTAATTCCCCTCTCACCTTCCCTCCCTCAAAAAAACAAACAACCACACAAACACACAAAAACCTCTCTTTTAATTTAACATACTAGTTCTAGATTAGCTCAGGGATCATTTAAAGTCTTGTGCAAACCAAGATTTGAGGTCTTATATCAACACCTGTTATTACTTGCTACCTAAAATGATTTTAAAGTGATAGATTGACAAAGCATCCCATCTAGAACAACTAAAATTCTTAAGTTTAATACATAGGTGGGCCCAGGCTAACATAGGATAAGTATAATGTGCTTGTGCTGCACTTTTAGAACATGTTATTACATATCTGATGGTTAGTATTTTTATCCCAGGTATATGAAGGCATAATGGTTATTTGGTACTAAACATAAAAAATATTTTAATTACAATCCAGATCCTCTGGCCAGGTCATAAAGTAACTAACACAGCACTAATTGGCAGCTAGGTTATATGTACACGTCAAAACAATGGTGCAATGAGCATTGCTGCTTTGATTGCAGTGGTAAATTTAGGTAAAAGTAGTACTGAAGGCAGTATGGCCTATCTACATGGCCATACAAATTTGAGTATATAGCCATGAATCTGCAGTCTGTTGTTTCCTAATAGACTAAATTTCTGCAGCTTTAGCCTCGTCTGAAATCTGTGGCAACATCTCTCAGCTGCTATTCTTTTCTTTATTCCATCTATATTCACGAGAGGACAGCCAGACATTGTAATAATAGACATACCGTATTTCAGTTTCAGTAGGGAAACACAGTTTGCATAGTGGAAACTATTCTTACCTGCTGTGATGAGAGTAGAGAAATCCTGGCAAACAGCACTGGAGGAGGGGAATACTTGCACAATAGGCAAAGAGGAGGAGGTGGGAACCTCACAGGGCATTTGCTTTAAATTTTCAGAGTAGTAAAAGTGTAGAGTTAATTCTGCAACTAAGTTATGACTAACTATGTGCTAGATAAATCAGCAGTTTTTGTGAACATTGAAGTCAAAGTAAGAGAAGGCATGTCTTTGTTATGCTTTTTCTTATAGGTAATGAAACAACAGAGGTAATAAAGTATTTAATTGTGTAAGAAATCACACCCACTAGTTATTTTAAAGAGGGTAGAGTGTAATTGTGGATGTTAGTGAGGGTAAAGACCACCTTGTGCTTTTTTATATCCTGGATGCCCACCGTATTCATTTGTAACAACTCATTTTGCTCTTCTGATTTGAGACCTGTGCAAAGGAAACAGAATCTGAAAACTTAACAAGTTTTGTTGTTGTTTTTTTCCTTATTCCTGCAGTGAGCTTTCTTGCCAGGTGAGTTCTTTTGTCAAGCTCTCTCAGCTCCATTTAACAGGCTTCTACATGTTCCAGAGCTTGAAAGACGCGCCCAGCATACCATCAGTGTTCCCATCACTGGTCACGTTGACACTGGCTTCCTCCCAGATCATGCAAATGTCTTTTTTTTTTTTTTTTCCTCTTCTACTTTTTAAAGCCTTCCATAAAAGAGATTACTTAGTAGTGAACAAAAAGAAAAAAAAAAAAAAAGAAAAAAAATGCTTAGCATAGTATGTAACATGCATTATCCCCATCTTAAGTGTTCCAAGTGCTCAAAGCAATAAAAACATAGAAGCAGCAAGTAGGACACTCACCAGAAATAGTAGCAAGCAATATGTTTTTTAGCATAACAGCTTAAACCAAATAAAGGCATGTAGTTCAGATCACCGATTCTGATTAAATATATTGGGGTTACTCAGCAATGTCTTTTTTTTTTTTTGGCACTGATTCAGCAAAGAACTACACATGATTAGGAAAATAAGCATGCAAGCAGTGTATAAGCTTCAGAACAACCATCTGGATGCTTACAACATCTTGCTAAATTAGGGAGCTGACATTAATTTGCGACTTTATTGGTATAGGGTTTTACACTCAGTTTGCTGGAGATGCAATTTCATCACTCCAGTGACTTTTTTTCCTGTGTTTTTGTATTCTGTGGCAAAGGTTTCATTCCCCATATATGGGCGAGAATTTGATGGCAGAGGCCAATCAAGGCGTCTTTGGTTCGTTTCTATACTTACATTTGACACATTTAGAAGTTTATTTGTTTATGCAATTCAGAGTCTGGTATCCCAGCAAAATAAAGTATTGTGAATGCTTATATTTTTATGAGTGCCTTGGTGCCAGATTTGAGGACTAGAAATGAGAGGACCAGTGTTGTAGAGCATAGTAGAGAGAAGAATTTTTTTTCTAAGAGAAAAACACTCTGCATGAAAAAGTCATCATATAATTATTTATTGTTTCTAAACTTTTTCCAGATGAAATCTGCAAACAGGAAGATGGTTTTCCTCACTGCCAATTCTGCATACACAATGTGGGAGAGTCAAGGAAGCCTTATATAACTAATTAAAAACAAATTAATTTTATCAAAACCATTAGACTGTCATTACCCATACAGCTGAATTATCAGTTTTAAGTTTATTCTCTCTCCTGTGTCCCATGTCCTCTCCCCTGCTGTGTTGGTTACATCCACCTTTTGTTTCTTGTCCTTTTGGGAAAGGAAAATTTTCTTTGCATGTGTCTACATTACCTGTCTTGGTCTAAATTAGGCACAGTTGTAATGCAAATAAGAACATCAATAGAAAAAGACAAACATAAACAAAGTACTCAGACAAGATGCTATTTCTGTACATTATTTAAAGCAACTAATTTAAATCTTTTCAGTCACTCATTTAGTAGACAAATATTTTACTGGCATTTGTGGTCAGTAATAGTTTTTCTCAGTGCATAAAATGTAGCTTTTAGGATGACATAAGTTTATGACTCCAACAGGTGAGTAAAGATATTTTATTCAGCCAACTAATCAGCTTCTGAAATCGGACACCTTCGAAACTGGGTGAGGTTTTTTAAGGAGCATTGAGAAACTTCATATTGCTTCAGAACTTTGAAGATTAGTTTTATTGCAATGAAAGCCAGAGGGTTTACATGTGAACATTAAAAACAGACAAGGTTTAATATAAAGAATAAATCTTGCAGACGCCATACATAATTTCTACTTTGGGATTATTATTTAATGACATGATGGAATGAAAGACTTTGCTTTTATTTGTATGATATTCTCTCTTAGAGCGGATGCTTAAGGCAAAATCCTGGCTTGCTATGCAAGGTGTGCCAAGTAAGGGAAAGAACATAGGCGGCTTCTTCCTTTTCCTCATGCACCTGTACAGGTCTGGGGCAGGATGGCGCCATGTGCTCTATGGGACTTGAGGTGGAGACAAGGGCTGGCAGTATATATGTGAAATTAAGGACATGATTACAGTGCTGGGTTGCAGAAATGCCCCCCTCCCTGCATGCCTGTGGGAGTGTGCCTAGGGGCACATCTACAACATGCGACAGAGCACAGTGCTGCAAAACCCAGGCTAGGAGAGAGATGAGAAAAATGCACACGAGGCAGCACAGGCGCCACAGTTTAGTGATGCATCCAGATCCATAAACACTGCCAGAAGAGCCTCTCCAAAAAAAAAAAAAGGTTAACATAACAACATGCCAGCGCACAGAAATGTCCATGCTACCCCTGGAACTGGAAGTAAGGAACTGGAACTCCAAGTAAGAAAGCTTGGAGTAAGGAAGCCTGATCTGGCTGCCTGCTAACCAAAGTGAGGAGAGCCATGACTGACCTCCCAGAAGGACGGATTTGGCAGGATGTCCTTATGGTGATGCTGTTTCCACAGGCAATCTTGCCCCCATTCAGCTGGCTCTGAAGACTTTGTGTGGTATTCCCCAAAACTTCAAAATGCTTCAGGAAAGATGGAGACAAGATAGTGTCTGATCAGCCACCAGTGTGTACGTACCAAGTCACTGAAAATGGAGAAAAACTCTGACATCCTCTGCTTGAGTATACACCTTCAGATGTGCTTTTGCCACTCTTTCTGCTTGGATGCTTACATTGTCATTTTGATGATTTCAGTAATAGTGAATTAGGATTAATTTAATTAGAATATTAGAATCCTTGCCAAAAAAAAATCCTTTATCAGAAGAGAAAGTTAGAATAAAAGGAAAACAAATGTCATTTTTAATATGTAAAGAACACTTTGGCCGTTATTGTAAGTACTTAACACACTGAACAAGAATCTTAAATTCTGGCTTGAGTATGAACAAAAAAAAAAGCCCTATGCATGAAGAAAGAAAAAAAAAAGAATATTTGAAACAAGAAGCAGCAGCCTGAACTTGTGCTTTATTTACCTTTTTTTTTTTCCTGCAACATTTTCCTCTGCCCTCTCATGTGATCACAAATGCGATTACAATTACTAATGTGATTACAATTACTGAAAAGACTGTGACACCTGAGAAGTAATACAATGCCTGCCATACCCAGTCAGAAGAGTGTTGATTCAGAAAGCTTTCATTGCAGGATGGAAAGATGTAAGAAAGGTAGCTAAACGAAAGCTGAGGCTTTTCTGTATAGTAAAGCTTGCAGAACTATGTGGGATATTCTGACAGGATACAGAATTAGTTAAAAATAAAAAATAAAAAAAAGATGAATAAATAACAGGAGATTCTTTTTTACCTTAAAGCCTGTAAGAAATGATGAAAGATAAAGCTTCTATTTTCCAATAGTTTTTTTAAACTAAAGAGCCAGTGAAAACACTCACTGGGTGGCTGGAGCGAGTCTGATGTAAGCAAATTATACTACTCCTTTTAAAAGGAATTCCGGAAAGAGAAAATAATTTTCAAGATACCTATTCCACATTTGCTTATATACTCATGTTTGTGAAAAATACAGGGAAGAAATGGTTGGACTCAGCTGGACTCAATGATCTTGAAGGTCTTTTCCAACCATAACAATTCTGTGAAACACAAAGGAGCATGAGGTCTTCAAACTGTTATAAAGCAAGCTGCTAACAATTACTGAAATGTGACTCAAGCTGTCATATTCAACAGAAATTCTTTGGACGTTATTACACTCCCATCTATAAATCAATCAAATGCTTATGGATATTTCTTTGTTTCCTTTTGAATGGACATTTTTCCAAATTTTGACAAATTTCAGAGAATTTCCAGAATAATTTGAGTTGGAGGGATCCTTCAGAGGTCACCAAGTCCAACCAGCATAAGCAAACCAGAACTTTTTGTTGAACAGTCTGATTTTGAAATCTGAAGAGATTTAAGTTCTGTTTAAATACTGAACACATGTTCATAACGAAAGCAGCCTGCCTCTGTGCCAATGCCAGAAATATACCACCTGTGTCCTTAAAGGAGAGAGAGATCTTTAAATAATGAAGAAGTATTTTCTGAACTTATCATCGATAGACACAGGTCCTAATTGACCCTATAGCCCATTCACCACCTTCCTTAGGTGGGAGGGTCCCTGTAGCAGTCAAAAAGAAGAAAGTTTGAGTAAAATGGCTTAAGGATAGATGTTAAACAGGTGGGCAGTCTTTGAAAGTCATTACCTTCAAGAGCAAAAATTGTTATGCATAAGGAAGTGTAATTACATTAATACCTGCAAAAAATTACATGGATGTGGGTGCCAAGAATGAGGCTTAACTTGAAGATTAATATAGCAAAATTTAACTAGTTATGCATAGGTGCCTCCAGGTTTTCTAGGTGTCTGAGCTCCCATCATATGGACATCTAGGGTTTGACACAGTCCCACAAGAAGGTACGAGATCTACCTGAGGTGTCCTAGTGTACCCTATCTACTTTCCTCTCCGCAGGAGAGGATGAACTTCCTGAAAGGCTTGTCATTGCTGAATATCACAGATAACTTCATGTGCCTCATATATACTTAGTTTACTGTTTTGTAAACTAAATGATCCCCTCACTTTTCACTCTTTTTAAAGAAAGTTCAAACACTTTTCACAAAGGTGGACATTACACACAGACACATTTTGGTGTCATCCTCTGGGCTACTCCAGGTATCATGAGTGAGAAACTGTCTTTGCTAACTGCTCTTGATTTGTTCACTACTCAGTCATGATTCTGAATGGGATTTAAGCTGTTCTTTTATTCAAAAACAGAAAAAGGGGGGCAGCAGTATGAGAGTAATCATACTTTGTTTCTCTTCCTTTTTCTTTCTTTTTATTTTGAGGCCAGGGATTTGTTTATTCTACAGAAAGAAGTTGTATTATGTTAATACAGGTATGTAACCATAAAACTGGCAAAAAGAGAACCAAGCCCTGTAAATCAAGGTAAGTAGATTATTTATTAACCCTACTGGAGGAACATTTCCAGAGTACAAAATTCCTTTGCCTAGAAGCACTTAAGAAAATGGGTATATCTGTGAGAAAGAAACAGAAAATTAATCTAAAAGTGATGTTTGAACAACAAAAGTCTAAGTGCGAAGTTTGAACTTACGGTGTGTTTACCCAGATTTTATTTGACCATTTCTATGCAAGTAATAATAGCAAAATGCCAAAGATAGAAAACTGATGTGGCAGTATGCCTGGATGGCTCAGAGGGAAAACAAGCACTAACCACAGGAATGGTTACTGGCAATAATGATGAATTCTTAGATAGTGTAAAGTAACTTCACTAAACTATATCACAGTTAAAAACTTAAACTTATTAGCCAATATGTGAAAAAAAAATCCTTTTTTTCATATTAATTTTTGTGTGGAACTTTTTAAATATCATGCCAAACTGGACATCCATATGGACCAGAAGATTATCACTCTCAACATCAATCACACCGTAAGAGTGAGCAATTATATGACTATAATTAGTCAGCGTTGTCTTCCTAATTATTGATATGCCACCATGATGATGTAAATTTCCCATGCATTTTACTAAGTCTCTACTGTAATAACATTGTGAATCTCTTTCTGGATAGAAGAAGAGAGAACAATAGGAAAATCTCTTTTGCTTGGGAATAGTAAAAGCAAAAGATAGAAATGAATCTCCCCTCTGAACACATTGTCTCCTTATGGATAACAGAAGATACGAAGATAAAAAGCAAAAATTTCTCCATACATCATGCAACTTAACTCTCTGATTTCAGCTGTCGGCACAGTATATTCCAAGGATCCACAGGCAAATAATGTCATCTACAATCAGGTCCATAGATATTTATATATGGCTCATGGAAATACACTTGATATTCTTTGTGATGGGTATTAAATAGAATTTTTGAGATCCTTCCCCTCCTTCTATCCCATCCAGTACCCTTTGTCTCTCTAGCACTGGCCTACTTTGCCATGAATATTATATGTGCTGTATTAACTGTCATTATGAAGCACACTCCAGTGTAAGTGAAATTGTTTAGTTTTATTCTTTTCTTTGGCTTTTAAAAGCTTGAAAATGGTGAGTCTATATTAGCTTTGATGCGTATAAATTACAGTTATTTCTGGGATATTTTTTAACCTATATTAAATACGGTAAACATTCAAAGCCAAATTGTTGTTATCTCCCTCGACTACTAATTATTCCAGGAAACCATGAATTGATTTTTACAACTTTCATTAGCTGGTATGAAAAGTAAACATTATAAATGAATTTGCTAAGTTTTACTGTGTTAACTCTTGTAAATCTAACCATATTTATATTTTTTACAATCTGATGGAGGTTTTTTTTTTTTTATCCAAAATATCTCTCAGGATCCAAGGCAGAATTGAAAACATTCCCCTTGACTTAGAATAAAAATCAAATTATACATACTGCATTTGCTTATACTAGAGAGAGCAGTTATTCTACACAATTCCAAGGACACAGCACTTCATCTGGCAACACTCCTTCTTCTTTTAACCTTTTAACATGTCATAGAAAACTTCAAAATAAATCAGGTCTAACTGTAATCACATAAATCATAGGGAGAAGTTTTCATTTAAGATAAAAGAATATCAATGTTTTTCCTCATTATTTAAAAAATAAATAAAAAATAAAACCATAGTATCGACATGAAGACCACTAACTTATAAAATCTCTGATTTTTAATCTTATGAAAAGTTGTTACTGGGTTCCCTCTCTTTCTTAATGTAACTGCCTAACACCTGTTTTTGAAACAGTATTTAATATACAAGTATTATCACAACAGAAAAAAAATGGAGATAAATATAATGTTCTATAAATTATTATATATATAATATATGTATATATTACAGAACAATATTATAATATATAGACAGGCCCTTATGTATATTCATATACAAAGCAAAGGCTTGGAGATTCACTATCAGGAAGTGTGTGTGTCCAGAGGATTGCACCTGGGAGAGCCTCACAGTTTCCAGCTGCCTGCACTTCTTAGGCTTCCTGGACTGGATATTGCAACCCAGCCACATTTTTAACATTAACCTTTTCCCCATAATTATGCCTTTTCAACCTCTGATTTCCACAAAATTCTGTAAAGTTTCATCATTTAATCAATCACTATGTGAAAAAAAAATGTTTCTTTTCTTTTTTTTTTTTTTTTTTAATTTTTTTGTTCATTAATTCCTGGCTATAAGGGATTATAGTCCCCCCTCATGTAACTGATAGAAACAAATCAGAGTAGCAAGTAATTGCAGGAAAAATTGTCGACAAATTAGCAGGACAACAAGGTCTTGAGGAGGCACTTTGGAAGCCTCTCCTTGAAAGAGAGGGCTGAGGGTGTTCATCCTCACAAGTACAGGAGGATTTCAGAAGCTCTGTTTAGTTGATTCCATCTACAGACATTTGCCTATACTAGAAAATATCTGATAGTGTATCCATACTGATAAACTTGTATCAGCAAACTTTCCAAGCATCACATTTATGGAAAAGTATATTCCATTTATGCCAATTTCCTCTTGGAAATTACCTTATTTATACTAAATTTATACCACTATCATAATTTGTCATAGTTTGTACCAAAATGAAGTAAATAAAAGGCCCATTTTCCCTGTATGATTAGGCTACCATTATTCTACCAGCATAGTTATGTTCCTTAATGCTGTGATTTTCAACATGCCTAATTTGCTTACCTATGCTGGCAGAAATCTAATATATAGCCTAGGTTTTACTTCCACTTCTTTCTTCTTTCTTTTGTTCTGTTTCATTTAGCTCAAATATCATCTTAACTTACTTAAATGAAACTAAAGTAAAATTTACATCACCTGCTTCCCCCTCCTCCCCCCCAAAAATGTATTTCTAGTGGCCTAATCAAGCTGTTTTAAAAGCAAATACTGAATTGGACAAGGATATGTCTTTGTAAAGTACACGGTAGAATACCCCCCAAAATAATTACAAGAGGGATAACTTTGGAAAATGTGTCATGGACACAGTATTAGAAGGACCTCTGCAACATTGCACTTTGAAGAAATGGAGAGACTCAGTTTTGTAAGAAAGACGTTTGCTGTCATTATAAGCAAAGCACATGAAAGAAATCTAAAAATTGTGACAGTGCAGTGAGTCAGGTTTGGAGAGATGCTGACATTAGACACTAAGGCTGCAGGCCATATATCCAGTGTACTGCTTACAAAAAGGATGGGGAACAGGCCAGACCAGGGGGGAAGGGCTGATGCTTGACAAACACAGAACATTCCTCCTCTTGGAAATATTGCAGTAGTGCCTTTTTGAAATGTTTTTTGCTGAGTTTAAAAATATATACCTTCCCCGCTAACCTTTAGCATACCTATTACCATTATTTCTTTCTTCAATGCTGTTGTTGCTGTCATAATTACAGTAATAACTGTCTGTAACATAGACTATTTCTATAATTTTGTAAAGCATTTAAACAAAACAAGGTTCTGAGACTACTTGGGGTCATTAATATAACACAAGCAAAATATAAAATTCAATACATACCTCACTCTTCCTCATTTTGTTCAATAATTTTATTTTCTAATGAAATTACTGAGCCTCAGTTTATAAGATCCCTGGAATATCTTCCTGGAGGGAAATGATTTTAACAACCTTTTCATCTCTTTAGGGGTGCACTCAGGGAGAAAACAGAGCATTCAAATTATGACTGTAGATCACAGGAGTATGTGAAGAAATGGTTGAATCTAAGGAATGGCAGAGAAAAACTATACCATCTCACTTAAGGTAGTTTTCAACAGCACATGTTACTGCAGTTTTATACACCTTTCTAATAACAGATTTCTTGGAGTCTTGTTCTCCAAGAAAGGTCATTCAGTCCTCTTTCAAGGACTGTTTCTTTTATGTCTGTACAGTGAAAACACAAGGCTTCTCAGGAGCATCAGAGATTTGGAAAGCTTCTGTGAACATTATGGACTATATTTTCATTTAAAATGACCTCTTTAATTAACATAGCCCATTAAAAACAAAGACATCCACTTTAGGCCTTGCAAAATAAAGTGTTTATATGATGATTTCTTTACATTCCAAGTTAGATGAGATCTTTCCATGAGTAAATGACTCACTTCTGCTATAATAGCCACTGAATTGCTTGCCCTTCAACTAGCTGGTAGCATACAAGCAGCTATTTTCTTGTGTTAGTCATTTGCAAATCACAGTTTTAGGCCTTTTGTGTTGCACTGAAGTAAGTTTGTTGGGAAATGACCTGTGAATTCTTCTAAGGTCACTGTGTAGAAACTGGAGATGAGTTGTCCAGCCTCACTCACCACGTATACTTGATATTTCTTGGCTTCAATGACTTAGTGAAAAAAAAGAAGAGAAAAAAAAAATATATATACAGCATGTAAAATGTACTATAATTCAATAGCCTTAAAAAATGCTAATATAATAGCATATGTCCAGCATCAAGTACTAACCAGCCCAGCTTCTGCTGGACTCTTTTGACCCAAGATTTATAAACATAATCTGTGTGCATACTTGATAAGGGGACAATTATACCATTTAAACCAACATATAATTATATCAGTATTAAAAGTTCTTTCAACTTATACAGACCACAAACTACGTCTGCAAAAGTCTTACAAACAGAACTGCTATCAGTGCACCACTGCCAACTCTGTAGTGTTTGCAGAGCACTTGTGCTTTGCTGCTCTCTGTCCTTCTCAAAGAGGTGTTGAGGCACACAGTGTGTCCTAGACCAGGATCTCAATGTTAAACAACTATTTTCAAGTATGCTGTAGGCTCCCAGCCTGGTTCTCAGACCTAATGGGAAGTGTAGGGGAGGGGATTTCAGTTCTCACAGTTCCCTTTCTCCTGCGTCCTAGATTTTGAGGTACTCTTTTAATACCTGTAGAACATTTTGTCAATTTTCAGTATCTGCCGTTGTTTTTGCTGTCATAAACATGGACCTGTGAGGTCAGTAAATTTCTTGTTTATGTTTTAGAGTTGGAGTGAAGGGTTCTTTGATATGACTTCTAGGTTTATAGTAAAGATGAATCAACTGAAGAAAGAAGCAAAGAAGATAATATTATGCAGTAGGTGTTCACACTACTTACACGCAGTGGCCCTGTTATCCTTGAAATGAACAAAAGGATTTGTATGAGGATTTGTATCATGGCATATAACTGAATGAAGTACCTACTACTGCAAAATGTTTTGGTCTTTAAAACTCCTTTGCTATTTACTTGCCTTAAATAAAATTTTTAGCTTGTTTGTTTGTTTGTGCCTTTCTTTTCTTTTTTCTTTTCTTTTTTTTTTTTTTTAAAGGGATATAGATTTGGAAGAGAATTCCCGAGTCCCTGAATCCAGATCTCTGCTTCTGCAGATCACCTCATATGATCCCTGTCAAAAATTAAACAGATTCTATCATGAGAAACAATAGAAATAAAACATAGTGTATGTTCCTTTACATATTAGATACCTAGCATATACTATTTTTCCCTTTACTTTTGCCCTTTTTAATTATTATTAATTATATGAAATATTGACTACATTGTTCTGGAGTGCATTTTTTTCACTAAAGCTTATTTCACTCAT
This sequence comes from Microcambeva ribeirae, assembly GCA_035222435.1. Lineage (NCBI taxonomy): Eukaryota > Metazoa > Chordata > Actinopteri > Siluriformes > Trichomycteridae > Microcambeva > Microcambeva ribeirae. Next base: position 18,103 of record JAYECN010137708.1, read on the forward strand.
GAATCTGAAGAGATCAGGAGTTTTCCTATTTCAAGGTTAGCTACATCAAACTAAACACCTGTGAATCTCTGCATCATACTTTGGGGTAGACACCGAGACCTTTAACAACCCTCTAATATAAATATGTCTTTCTTGAATATGTGTAACAATAGAGGCACACAGCACACCTGTGTCTTATATAATAGGATTTCTTATCTCAAATATAAATATTTTGGCTGTAGTTTTTTCAAGCAGTTGCATTTGCTTTTTAGTCCCAATTCTAAATAGACTGTAAGTTAGTTTCTACTTTCATTATGCAATTTCTATATAGACCATCACTTTATTAAGATTCCTGTAACCTTTGAACTCTGTATCCTTTTTCTTTTTTTTTTTTTTTTTTAGCATGTTGTGGACCTCCCAGTGGCTACTATTTTACTATATGCTCTCTCTACAATATCCTTTTACTATCTGACTGCCATTTTATTCAAGACTTATATTGCTTTTTTCCATCCATAAATATTTATGACTAGTTTTGTAGTTTGTGTGCCAATTTGCCCCATTATTTACTTTATTTTGCTAGACCTAGTAAACGCATTGTGACTTTAAAACATTCATTTATCAGATAGCAACACAATGAGCAAAAGCATTAAAACTAATGTATTTTGACATCCATACAAAAATATTGCTACTGAACCTCAATTATGCTCATTGCAAAAGCATAGCAACAACTTCTAGAGCTGATTATAATGTCATTATATTTGTAGCCACAGCATTTGTGTTTCTCTGCAGCTAAGCTTAGTGAGGTAGGAACGGGTAAACAGGTAATTCTGGCATCTTTTTTGGAGATGGAAGGTGCTATATTATTGCATGTAGTTAGGTACACTGATTTGTTTGCAAGATGAAAGGCATCTCAATGTTTTACACAGCGCTATGCTGAAATAGCCATTTGCATAACACTGTGTAGTCTTCCTGGATGCAGTTTTTCATTTCCTTTTTATATAGTAAGCAACCCTGCTTGGGCCCCTTCTTGTTGCCTGCAGCATCTCAGACTGGAAGATCTATGAAAATAGGCTGTCCTTGGACTTGTCCTATTGACCACCTACAACAAACGTTGATGTGTTTATAAAGTAAAAATGCAAAAAGTGACCCTGAATTGTCTAAATCCTTTTTAATAAACCAGGCACCTCTTCAAGGTTGCTTCAAATCACTTAAAAATTAGCCTTGTAGTGTGCAGTTTAGAAAACAGCACTGGAGTACTGTTAAAAGACTTCTGGCATAAGCAAGGACCGAATATAAATCTGTTGGACCTGTCTGTAGGATAACGATGCCAATAATTAACATTGTTAAATCGATTCAAAGCAATAGTAATTATGGATATATCTGCTCAGCTCAATGACAAAACCCGGAAAGGCAGAAATAGAGATGCTTAACAACACTTAAGCTTTTATATTGCTCTTTACCATGGAGTCCTCTGAGAAAATATCTTTCCCAAGGGACATAAAAATAGTCAGCCCATCCTAAAAGTATGAGAGAAGTATGAGGAACATCTTCTATACATTTTTGTTGAGAATGTTCCCAAGGATGGATAAGATATTTTCTGTACAGGAGAAAAAACAGCATTTCAAGGAAAGGTTTGTTGCCAAATCCTGATTCCGAAAACTGAAGAAAAGTGCACCACCCTACTACTTTTTCTTCTGTCTAAGCTAAGCAAGACATGCTTCATTTTAGACAGCATTAATTAAGCATGACAACTAATGTAATCTTTTTTAGTAATTGTTACATCATATAGAAATAAATGTTTATAGGGGGAGGTAGTATTTTATTAATAATACCCTAGCTAGTATAGCTAAAGGAATTAGAGAAGCTTTTACACTCAAGGGCCCTTTTATCATTTCTGAAGGGATTCTGACTGCATGATTTTGAGGCAATAGCTGTTGGTCTAATAAAAGATATTATCTTTCCTAAAAAATATGCTTGGTGGTATCTTCAAAACGTCATGATACAATCCTTCTTCTACAACCCATTTATAAATGTATTCTCAAAATCTGATGGTCTCAGCAATCACTGGTTCATTGTCAAGTAATACTTTAAATGTTCTCTGTATTTTATTTTTATGCTTAAACATCAGATTCAATATTTCTCCATTAATGTTTACGATGAATTGATTTTTTACTATGCTAGTGTCTTATGTTAGTAAAAATAATCAGTCTTACTGCCAAGAAAAGCTAGAAGCTAAATTATTCTAATAGTCTCTCTTTTTTTTTAATCTAAAGAGATTTTCAAAATATATCACCATATTTAGAAATGAGTTTGTGGGTGTCTTCTTGAAATGAGGATGGAAGAGCAAAGAAATGGGCTGTTTTGGAAACTGGGCTGTTCTGGATCCCCTGGGGGAACAGCAGGAGGAAATGCTACAAAGTATGGATTAACACATATTTCATTCTCCTCATTGGGCTCCATTGCATGATTTTTTTTCAGAGTTGTAAGTCAGATATTCTTTTGCATTAGATGTTCCTTGGTTATCCATAAGGTCTATATTCTCACTTGTGCATTCCTTCTCTATTAGCACTCTTTCATATTTCTCCCTCTGAATCTAGCCCCATAACAATTTTGAAGAAGAGATTTCTTTTTTTCCCAAGAAATATGGTTTAGACAAAAAAGATATTTGTTAGTCCTGTATTCCCTGTTTTCACTTGGACTCTGCAACCAGATCACTTCTGGCCAATTTATAACACAGTTCTTTCCTCCCTGCAATGTCCTGCGGTCCTACCAACAATTCAGTCTAAGAAGACTCAGGACTTCTCCACAGAGCAGCCTTGGGTTAACTAATGCTCTGCATATAGGGAAGCTAAACCTTTCCCCTCACCATGGTCATGGGCTTGCAATTGTTGTGAACAGAAGTTAGACCCTTACACAAGTATGTATATATTTAACAAATAAAAAGAACAATACTTTTTTTTTTTTTTTTTTTTTTTTTTTTTCCACTACAGGGGATGAGATCTCATACTGATTTTGCACAGTGTATGTCCAGGAAAGATTTAGTCAGTCCTGGTACAGGTACAGAGATAGCCTACTATGTGATCACAGAAAAGAAAAAAAATCTAGAGAGTTTGAATAGACCAAATGAGCTTGCATTGTTCAGTATGGGAAAACTGAGGTGGTACTGCTCTATAGAAATACAGTTGGGTAAATTTTATGAAATTTATAGCACAAAACTAAATGTGGAAATCAGGACAAAGATCTTCCTTTCCATCAGAGATTCATGAACAGCTCCTCAATAGGTTTTGTTTTGTTTTGATGCAGATCACCTAAACCCTTTAAAATAGAGTCTGATCTCCCTGTTGTAAGATTTATGACATTTAGCTGTCTGAGTTATCAGGATGACATTCAACAAATCTGAAAGGATCTTCCTCCTACTGGATGGAATTAATCTTCTTTTCTTTTAACACACCAAAACTTAGGTATCTCCATTTATTCAGATTATCTAGGTTCTCATTAAAGTTAATATAGAAAGACAGGAACTTTCAGGAGGTGATTTATCCCATCCTAAACTGTATATCTACTACAAGAATGATTTGCTTTCTGGGGGTATTTGCTGTTTCCCTTTGATTGTAGAGAGATTAGTTTGGTAAAGACAGCTTAATGGGAATTGTTACAAGAGGAACCTCATGCAATTGTCTCTTTACTGTAAACACAAGAGGAAGGGAAAGGCAGGAGGAATACTTTCAGGACGTCAGCTTATTCAGACTGTGCACTTCGCCAGTGTTAGATTCTGAAGAGTTTATGACACCTTAGAAGTATGACTTTCATAGTGACTATGTCTGTCACAGAGATAAAGTCACACAGTCATGGGATAATTTCTGCTGGAGGAGATGTCTGACATACAAGTTCAGATGTCACATAGTCCAACCCTCTGCTAAAAGCACCTCCAATTGGAGAAGGTCACTCAAGGTCTTGCCCGATAAAGGTTTAAATATAAAATATTTAAATATATAATAAATAAATAATGACCAGGTTCTCACAGTTTCTCTGAGCAGCCTACTCCAGTGTTTAATCACCCTCACAGTGAAAAAAAAATTCATACCTAATTAGCATTTCCCATGTCCCAACTTGTTTTCATTGCCCCATGTGTTATCACTTCTCTATTACAAAGCCAGTTCTCTTGTCCTTGTATGTCATGTACTCCCATTCATCTTAGTGGCCTTTCAGTATGTTCTCTCCAGTATGTCTATGTTTTTCTTGTACTGGGAAGTCAGAAACTGCGCACGGTACTCCAGATGTGGTTTTATCGGTGTAAGACAGAGCAATCACTTCCATGGACCTTCTAGCTACACTCTTGCTAATGCACCTGTTGGCCTTCCTTGCTGCAAGCCTTGCTGCAGCATCAAGTTCTACTGCCTGTCCACTAGCTCACCCAAGTCCTTGCCTCCAGATAGCATGGATGAACTGACCCTATACTTCACACTGATTATTCTTTTTTTCAAAATATATTCTTGCTCCTACTTTCTTGACAGGTGTTCCTGAATATTTGACTTGGAATACCACCAGAACATCTGTGTTGCCAGTATTGGGAAGAGGAAGCTATTCTCCTTTTCATATACAAACCACAAAGTCTGCATATTTTTAGAGAAAATACAGTGGAAAAAATAAAATTAGCAGATGCAAAGCTCAAGGCAATATTATTTGTATTCTATTTGATTCAGTTTACTTTTTAGTATCTTATAATTCTGAAAAGAAATAGACTGGCAGTGGCAATGTTTTATCCATAAAACAGGTCCACCAAGACCGACACAATACTCTCTCCAAACATTTTGCATTCAAGTACAGTCCAAAAGGATTATCTCTTGTAACAAAGAAAATGTCTTTTCCTATCACACCATGCTAATTCTGAGAATGTGTATTTTGTTTTTTTATAAGCTTCTGGATGCAGCTACTGAAAATAACTCTTTAGTATTCTCCAAAACAAAAAGTTCTGGAAAAGATGGAACAAAAAATATGTGATCATATTTTTTTAACATTTAACCGACTTAAAATGCATAAGTAACCAAATAATTTCTTCTGATCGCTTTATTTTTACAAACATCTTTGAGTAATTTTGGAAACAAATGATTGTTTCAAAATAAAAAGTGAAAACATATCCATAGTTGCTGAAATATAATCAATCCACCACGCCAGCTATACCATGTCTCTAAGTGCCTCATCTACACATTTCTTGAACGCTGCTAGGGATGGTGAATCCACCACTTCGTTGGGCAACCTGTTCCAATGCTTGACTACTTTTTCCATGTAGAAATTCTTCCTACTTTCCAACCTGAACCTCCCCTGGTGCAACTTGAGGGCATTTCCTCTTGTCCTATTTTCACTAGTTATTCTGAAAAAGAGATCAACTCCCACCTCGTTACAACCTCCTTCCAGCTAGTTGTAGAGAGTGATAAGGCCTCCCTTGAGCCTCCTCTTCTCCAGATCAAAAAACCCCAGCTCCCTCTGCCGCCCCACATAAGGTCTGTGCTCCAGCCCCTTCATCAGCTTCCTTGCCCTTCTTTGGATATGCTCCAGCACCTCAATGACTATCTTGAGGTGAAAGGCCTTGTCTTTCTTGCCTTTCTTGTAGTAAGAGTTGCTGTCATAAAAGACACTATTTCTACCTACAAAGATTTTTATGCTTCTACCTACAAAGATTTTTAAGCTGCACCTTCAGTGCGAAAACTTGTACAAGTATCACAGAATGAAAAGCTACTATTAATCTGTTTATTCAGAGAGGTATGGTATTGCTGCCACAAAATTAAAGTAATGGGCATGTCACTCATTTAATGAAGTATTTTGTTGATAAAGTTTCTTTGTGGATATCTTCCACTTCCAAGAGTGTCACTCTCCCTCTAAGAAATTATTCAGAAAAAACTTTCAAATATAAGTGCCTTGGTAGATAGATGGAATATTTACTTTTTTCATGTTCTTATTCCAGGGTCCTTTCAGATAGCTGCCTATAGTAGTATTTGTCATGCAAACAAAAGAAAAAGAAAATAAATAATTGTACTGATATCTATATGAATGTACCCTACAGTTTTTACATAATATGTTTGTTGTATAAATTTATGCATAGATATAGTTTTGACATCTTATATATGTTTCATAACTTTTTACATAATATCATTGCTATAGAGAAGTGCTTAGGGTAAACTTTTTCATAAACTTTTTCATAAACATTTTCATAAAGGCATTTTATAACAGTTCAACAATGTCTGTAGTAGAACAGTAACTGTGGATATTGCTCTAAGTACTGTGAAGTTCTTCCTTATATAATTATGTTAGCAGCAACAAGAGAAATAATCCCACTCCAACTGATATTTTACTGATAAAACTTATATATGTATACCAGCCCTTACAGGAATTCTTATTGCAAAGTGCTGAGCACTATGAGTTCTTATGTGAATTACGGGGAAAAAAAAAAAAAATTCTGAGTGAGAACAGTCCCATGTTTTTCCTACATGTATTTACATTATTTGATGTACTGAGATTAGAGTGCTCAGCACCTGGTAGTATTTAATCCAAAACTCTATGGCAATTATAGGTCTCTGAGGTGAACTTTTTTACTTTCTAATCTCTAACATATACAACCAAGAACAAAATAGGCCTAGTATATTTGTGAAAATGTAGAGACACTAAACATGCTGCAGCTTTATAATATTTTCCTTAGGCAACTAAGAGTCAACTTAGGCAACTCTGAGTATAACCAGACACTCCTCATAACCTGGGCTAAGGATCTGAATCTTCAGGTGTTCCATGCTAAACTGAGATCTATTTTCACATTAACTGGATATTTGTTCAACTCTCTTAATAGGAATAGAAAAATTTAAATTGAAATCTTCTGGCAGATAAAAAAGAACCATAATGCCTTTTTTTCTTTTTACCGCAGTCCCTAACAAAGATCTTCATATGATGGGGATAGTGACTTAACAATGACTGTTTGAATATTAGGATATCTTCAAGTTTTTAGGTACTTACACACATAAATAATTTACATTTCTTCAGTTTTGTATTCATGTGTTGTTGATAGATCATGCACAACAGTGTGCAAACTATCCCCTGTCTGAAACACTGAAATAATATTGAGATTTTAAAGGAACTTTATTAATTGATAATTAATGTTGAGAAGCCTGGCTACTGTAACTGGCAGGTAACTACTCCTCAGATTAGTATAAAGACAAGTTAAAAACATATTTCATAAAATTATGAAACATCATTTAATATTAGAAGTCAAACTGGTTAAAATAATTGAAATACTATCATAGAAATAGATTAAAAGTACTTAAGCATTCGGGATGTTTATTTTTTATGTGTTTTTTTTAATATTTTTTTCTATTCCCTTTTTGCTGTCATTTACTTCAGAGAATTTCAAAGTAATATGACAACCTCAGCCCTGGAAAGATGGCATATAGTTTAGCATGGAATTGTTTCAATTTAAATCAATGAGTTCATTTATCTACTTAAAGTTGAGGGCATAGTGGGACCTTAAAGCAAGAGAAAATCCACAGAGGTGCCTAAATGTGTGATTACAGGGAATAGCTATTTAGTATCTTCACTTGCTCTTTAACCCTGGAGATTATAAATTCCAGATGATTTCTTTTTTTATGCTTTTATTTTATCTTTTAGTTCTCTAGTTAGACTTTTCTAAAAATGCTTTAGATTTTAATGGGACTCAGCAACTCAGCTCTCAACTACCAGCTAAGAGGATTGGTGTTCAAAAAGTAGATAAGCTTGCAAGTACTTTTTCTTAGAGATTTGATCTGATAGCAATGTGGATCTTCAGACTCCACACAAAGCACCGTGGTGCCTCTATTTGCTTTTAAAGTACAGAGAATATGCCATTAATTGGCCCTCTTCAGTAGAGGGAAAGCAGAAAAAAAGGCAGCTTTCAAAGAATATGGAAGATCTTATTTTTTTTACACCAAATGCTTTCAAACTCACATTACTATAGATACTCCATTCCCCTACGGAATATTATGGGAGGAAAGTTTTGTTCTATTGTGTAGAACAGTCTTGAAAAATGTGAGATCACTCTACAGACCAACAGATAGTAGTAAATTTCGTTGCATGTAAAGTCTTGGGGTCTTCCCTGTCTCTGCTCTAAGACCTTTTGTGCATTTTGGACAATATATATGAATAGTTCTCTCTCCTTTGACAGCTTCAGTCACTTTGCTAGGCATCCATGGTTAGGCTTCATATGACTTTCGTGTCTAAAGTATCTTTCATTTTTTTGATACACAGTGACACAACGTCATGAGAAAAGGGAGATTTCCGATCTATTTTTGGAAGACTTTTGTCAACCTGAGGTTTCAGCTACATGTTTGTGCTGCCATTGAGAGACCTAGACAGGATGGAGAATTGGGCAGAGAGGAACCTCATGAGGTTCAACAACAACAAGTGCAGGGTCCTGCACTTGAAGAAGAATAACCCCAGGCATCTGTACAGATTAGGGGTTGACCTGCTAGAAAGCATCTCCACAGAGAGGGATTTGGGAGTCCTGGTTGACAACAAATTAACCATGAGGCAGCAATGTGCCCTCGTGGCCAAGAAGGCCAATGGGATCCTGGCCTGCATTAGGAGGAGTGTTGCCAGCAGGTCGAGGGAGGGGATCCTGCCCCCTCCTCAGCTCTGGTGAGGCCACACCTGGAGTATTGGGTGTAGTTCTGGGCTCCCCAGTACAAGAGGAATGTGGAGCTTCTAGAGAGAGTCCGGTGTAAAGCAATGAAGATGATTAAGGGACTGGAGCATCTATCGTATGAGGAAAGACTAAGCGAGCTGGGCCTGTTTAGCCTCGAGAAGAGAAGATTGAGAGGAGATCTGATTAACATGTTCAAGTAACTGAGGGGTGAATATATGGAGGATGGGGCCAAACTCTTCTCTGTAGTGGCGAGTGAAGGACAAGGGGTAATGGGTGCAAGTTGAAACACAGGAAGTTCCATGTCCATGTGAGGAAGAACTTCTTTCCTGTGAG
>JAYECN010137813.1:0-27075 GCA_035222435.1 Microcambeva ribeirae
GGAGAGGAGAGGAGAGGAGAGGAGAGGAGAGGAGAGGAGAGGAGAGGAAAAAGAAATGAAGCCTTATGAATCCAGGTGGTCAAAACTAATTTTCACTGTTCATGAAAACCATTAATTCCTCTAGTCGTTTTTATACAGAAGATAAAGGGAATTTTATAATAATGACAATCTGTTCTGATTAATCACAGCTAAAATTTTATGACATGTAGCTTAAAAGATTGTCTAGTCCCAGTTTTTTTTACTTACTCTCCCAAATTAACCTTTATTCCCCTGTTGCAGAAGCTTACTGGCAGCTGTCTTATTTCCTCTGGTGGTGGTGGGAGGGGAAGGGAGTCTGTCACATTGCACTCCAGCTGTCATGGAGATAGCTCCATGTGGCAAATTGGTGCTTAGGAGATAATGAGACTACAACACAATTAAGTCTCCTTTCTAGAAGGGGCAATGTCTACATCAGTATGTGATGTAGAGCAACAGGAGCGGATGGTGGTTCAAAGCAGTTCTGAGGACTAGATACTGCCTCCATACCTGAGTCAGAAGTTTGATTTTGGACCAGCTCAAGCATAGTCCTGTGGACTGAATGCCTAGTAGCAGTTGTGAGTAGATGTGATTTTGAAGTGAAACTTCTAGGTCTATTTTTATCAGAACGGTAATTAGCTCCCAGATCACTTGAGGACAGAAACCGAAACATTATAAATGGGTACCACCAGGAGATTTTCTTCAAAATACTCTACTGATGTGACATAAAATTCAGGCATTGATGCACCCTTCAACTTTATTATTATTATTATTATTATTATTATTATTATTATTATTATTATTATTATTATTATTATTATTGTTTTTTCTTTCAGCAAGAAACTGAGTGTTCAGGTCAGAGAGCTGTTTTGCAGCCTTAACTTCTTTCTATTAAGAAACATTCAAGCAGAACAATGCTCAGTAGTGACTGCAGCCCGCTCAGCTTTGGAAAGCAGAGCTCACAGCAACACATCCCTCTCCTGCTCTGTGATATTAACTCTGGCAGCATTCAAGATGTGAACAGGAGGGCAACTTTTGTTCGGTTGCTGCTACAGAAGATAACAGTGAATGAGGCAGGGTGATTAATTGCCTTCCGTGCATTTTCTCAGTTCTTCCAGAAGTTATTAGGCATTTCCCTACAAAATACCGGTTAGAGATTATTAGTTAGATCTGTGTTTGTTTCCAATCAAAATTGTATTTTCATAAGTAACATTAGTGGTTGAGAAGTTTCAGCGGAGAATTGCATCTTTTGATGCAAATTAAAGCTACAGTTTGCCACCAGTTATAGTTTAATATCCCCAAACAATTCCACATATAACTTTTTTTTTTTAAAAAAAAGACAATAGTAAATTAGCAGTAAAATTGTAAGTAAAAGCAAATTTGTAACATACCATTGAAAGCAATGTGAAGATCTTATTTTCCATTTGTTGCTTTGATTTTAAGTATAGCCAAAGTCATTTTCCTTACTTCACAAAAAGGTTGGATTTTGACTGTAAGGTCCTACCTTTAATGATGATATGACTGAGGACATTGTGATTCCTACAGCCAGGATAATTTACATTAAAGCAGAACTGATCTATGGCCTATGAACTGTATAATTCATATGGCTTGCAGCTACTTCCAGCTGTGTTTTCCCAAGTGTTCCTCAGATGTAAACATGCATTTTTAATGGAATAGAAACAGTCAGTATCTGAAATCTGTTTGTGTTCAACTCATAGCAGAGTGGATACATGCTCCCTGAGTCGTGTGATGGAAGCAATTAAAAGCTGAGGCAGCACTCAGTGCAAAGATGGTCCCATAATGGATTTGGATTGGAGTGTAAGGTCCTGATTCATCTTCCCATTGGGCCATGTAGTCCACTTGAGCACATATGTTGGATAATTCTCCTTTGAAGAATCAGTGTATAAAAAGTCTAAGAAAAAGAATAAAAGCTTCCATACAAGCCCCTAGAGAATCCTCAATCTTTTCTGCAAAACTGTTTTCCAACCAGTCAGAACCCAGTCTGTCCTGGTGTGAAGAATTATTTCTCCTCAGGTGCAGGACCCTGCACTTCCCTTTGTTGAATGTCATGAGGTTCCTCTCAGCCCATCTCTCCATTTGACCATCTGACCTGACTGAATGACAACACAACTACCTGGTGTGCCATGACTCCTCCCAATTTTTTATCATCTGAAAACTTGCTGAGAATGCATTTGTTTTATTCATCCAAGTCATGATAAAGATGTTAGAACAGTATTATCTGCACTATCATCACCTAAGGGTCACCACTGGTGACTGGCCTCCAGTTGGACTTTTTGCCACTGAGCCTGGCAGCCAGTTTTAAATCTGGCTGAATAAGTGTGTAAGATGTCTATGTGTAGTCAGCTGAATTGGATATCTGTCAATGCAATCAGAGAAGGCCAAGAGCTAGTGGCTAGTTATCAAGATCATTGTCGAGATTCTTTTGACTGTATTGACCAACACTCCGCTCACTGAAATGTCAGTTTAGATATTTAGTTCTCATGAAGACACCTATATTTGCATACCTTAGGATTTATTCTTGAACTGAATGTTAGCTTGGATATCTCTAAGCATGAATTAAAAGAGTGAAAATCTTAAGGAGATTAGGTTTAAACAAAATGGAAAAATCAAACAAGAAGATGAGAAAAAAATATGCCGCAGTGCACAAGAGATTACATTATCAATGCAGCTTATTTTACTGCTTTGATGGCAAATCCATAATAAGACTTAACTGGAATTTTAACCAAAAGACAGCATTAAGTGATTTTATTGCCAGTTAACCACTAAACCCATTGAATTTGGTTTTATTACCAAAGATATGAATGTAAGGTAGTTTCTAAGAACCTGTGCAGAGAGGTTACCAGATGGTATCTCTATGTAGTAAAAACAGCCATATGTTTTCTGTCTAAATTACTTCTGCTTTAAAGGAAAGAAAATAATAACAGGATGAAATATATTTAAAGAAAAAGATCTTCCCTTTCATCAGGATACGCACGATCCTGAGATACAGGAGTGCCACCAGGGATTAACTTCATTCTTAAGAGGCAATAACCGATAAAGTTAGGTGTTCTACTTTTGCATCTGTTGACAATTTTCCACAATTTGAATGATTAGGGATCCAGATGCCAGCAGAAACCACTAGAAGTTATGTGAATATTATTGATGAGGTGAAGGCTAGGGTCCAGTCCATAGCTCTTAGAATAAGGGTTGTGCATTGACTCACACTTCTGTTGCTTAGGATTAGATTCCTGAAGAACGTAATTGTCTCAGAGAGAGCAAGCTGAAGGAGTCCAAAATTGAGGAAGGACAACGATTAAGCTGCACGGACAATCAGGTGTTGAGTTTTCTCCTTGAAACTCTTTTATTCATAGATGTAGATATTATGTCCTCTTTTTGCAGCTCAATTGGTGATTAAGGAGAAACTGTGAAAAAGGATATAGTCCATTATGATCTCTCTCTCTTTTTTTTTTTTCTTTTTTTTCTTTTTTTGGACGTAGTGCAATGCACCAATATAAGAAGCTCTCAAGCCAGCTCTAAGTGAGATGCTAGGCCTCTGCAGAGAGGAGTATAGTTTGCTATAGTCTGCTTGAGGAGTATAGTTATTTTAGAGAAGTGATTTGCCCTTCTAATTAGCCCTGCATGGGCACACCAATCTAGTAATTCAGCTATATTTCCTCTAATAGTGACACTTCAAATTATTCTGTTCAGATTCCTTTGCTGATAATATTTTACTAAAATGTATGATACATGGGGATCTCCTCTCAGTGGGCAACAGTAATTCTATAACCAAAAATGGAGATTTTCCATGTGAAGTAAATCATTTTGTAAATGAGCAGTGAAGAAAATATGTTTTTAAACTCCAGTTAGTACAGAATTTCACAGAAATGAGAGCATACTTTGCATCCAGCAGAGACATAAAGCTCATCTCAGTTTCAATTATAAAACAAGATGATCAGTATCTTTGCAACATGTGTACATGCAATGATTGTACAATAATATTGCCACTAGGAAACGTTTACCCAGTCAGACCAAGCAGCTGTCTATTGTCCGAAATCCCTGTAAAATTTACCACACATAAAGCAAAGAATAATTCCATTAATATTATTTTTAAAAACTTTTTAACAATATAAGAGTAAGGAGCCCTCTATGGAATTCTACCTCAGGGACAAGATCCATTATCAAATGCTATAGCTGACTGAAAAACAAGTTAGCGACTTTTTATTTCCTGAATCTGTTTGTATAAATTTAATAGCAGCTGCTGAAATGGACCCAGAAATAGCACAACACAGTCCTAAGCTGTGTTTAACCCTCTCCAGGTCCACTCAGCAAACATAGCCAGTCTTGTGCTTCATTCCTACCCTATCCAAGGTGCCACTATCAAAGGCCCTGTGCAAAATGACCTAGTCACAGTCCCAGCTAAATGGAAGAGTGAAAGTGTATCCAAAAACAGGAAGCACTTTAATGATCATTCATACTAATATTATTATAAGGATTCTTGTACTAAAAAAAGAAAAAGAAAATCCAAATATTTGTTTTGGTCTCAGATGCATGCAAAATAGTTACCTGTCTTTTGTAAAGAAGGTAAATGTAAGAAAAATTTTTGTCAAAATTCTTCTTGCTTTAGTTTCAATTTTGCCTTCATGATATCTTTCACAAAAAATAGTTGCAAGAATGAGCCATCTACATCACTCATGTCGATTTTCCACTCCCTGCAGAGATGCACCTTTAGCCTTTATCTTAGCCATTTGATGCCTATGAGACTAGCTGTATATCATGGACAAAGATAAACAATGATGTCCTACTCAAGTAAGCAGAATCTATTAATAAAAATAATGTGAAATGGGTTGATATGAATGTTTCTCACTAGAAAAGCTTCTTAAATGAAAGCTCAGACTTCTATTTCTTTAAAATTTCTGTCTACAGAATCTCTCACTCAAAAAAAAAAAAAGTGCATAACCTTTTGTCATTTTATGGAGTTCAGTTACAACAGTAACTCAGAGTAGCTAACATAGATGTTTATAACCATTTTAAAAACTGAAAGCCCAAATTACTGTTTAGGGGTGCATACCAGATTTACAGACAAGTAGCTGGACTTTTCAAGATATTAAAGTACAAACTTAATCTATATTGACCAGAATCTCCCATTGCACTGCAGGGAATCACTACCCTGAACTAATGCGGTGAAAGGGGTCCTGTGTGAACCCTCCATTCCTTTTACAGAAACCTGCCACAGGCAAATATTTGTTCTCTGTTCATCCTACCTCTTTCTGTTATCCTTCAAGTTGAAGAATCCGACATCAAATGTTTTAAAACACCCATCATGGTAGCCCTGTTGTCCTTAAAGCTCTATTTTAGCCTGAATAAGAGAGAAACACCATTAAAAGATGGTGTTGTATCAACATTTCCTGTCTTCCTATCTTTTACTTCATCTATCTTTCATTTATTATAGTACAGAAAGATTTCAAATGACCAAAAATTGCATCAGAATTTCTCTCCCTCAGTCTTTAGCAGGACTTTTGGGTCTTTTTCTGCAGCTTCTTCAAACAAACAGTTTGGAGAATTGAGAAGTGTCTGAATTCAGAGGACTGAATCTGTAGGGTGATTTGGGTAGTATTTAGCTGCCTTCATCTCTCTGGGTAATTTTAGTCAAAGTCACAATTCAACCACACCCTGTAGGTATGTCAGACAGAGTGATGAAGATGTGTCACAACCACAACAATAAGGATTTTGTATAAACCTGGTGACCACGGATTTTGAAATTCAGAGGAACTGGAACAGGTTGCCCTGAGGGACTGGGGAGAATCCAGTCTATAGAGATATTCAAAAGCTGTCTGGACAGGGTGCTGGGCAATGTGCTCTAGCTGGTCCTGCTGTAGCAGGGAGGCTGGACTAGATGATCTCCAGAGGTTCCTTCCAACCTCAACCATTTTATGATTCTGTGATTCGGTGATTCTGTTTTTCTTCCAGTTATAAAGGGTGGAAGATTGCCATAGGACTATCTTTTATGTGTATGTTTAATGTGGGCACAGAGTGGAGGAAATAATAAAGGTTCTATAAGAGTGAACATTCAACCCTCCCACTCTAGTTAGTGGATAAGAATATTTTGAATATTACATGAAAATATAATGTGGTACAATTCAAAAAAAAGACAAAAACATCAGAACTGCAACCAGGCAAGTCTACCAATAAACAAACTAGAAGAAGGATAAGAAATATTAATTTTAAAAATATATCTCTTAAAATGTCATTTATATTATTTTGAAATAGTTGTATCTAACTAACGCCTTCAATGGAAGCATTCGTTAATTCTTCCCCAGAAATGTAACTACTTTTTCAGATTGAAAATTAATTAAAAAAGTAAAATAATTGTTTTATGATTTTAAGTTTCTGTGAAAAACAATCCACCTCTATATTAAATCTACTAGAAAATGAAAATAAAGTTCTGAAGGTCTCATTATTGATAAGCTTGTTTTGATTTACTGTAAAAAAAAAAAATAATGTTTGTCCTTCCAATTTCTTTTTTTATTATTGTGGTTGTTGTGTGCCTCATTATTTTGAAATCCTGATAGGAATAAAAATGGAATGGAGTTCGGATTAAATGAACTTCTTGATGGAAACTGCAGCCCTGCTTTCAAGTTAAGATGAATGGTTAATACCCAATCAGTTGGAAATAATGGTGCAAGTCACTAGCAGGTGGAAGCTGTTATCATTTGACTGCTTTCTGGCAGTTAAAAAACCCTCACATTTTTCAATTTTCCAGAAAACACTTGCCCTTATAACTAAATCATTATCAATGTTTTTTTGCTCTCATGTTACTCATGTTATAAGTTTCACTGAATAGCTAGTCAGAAAACAAACTCTTGATAGCAGAGAGTCCTCTAGTATATTTTTATATACATATCCTGTTCATACATATAGGCTTGATTTATCTGAAAGCTCAGCTGCAAGAATAACAATGGATTTTTTGAAAAAAAAAAACAAAGATAAGAAAAAAAGGGGAAAAAGGGGGGGAAAAAAGGAAGACTAACACTCCTTTTCTCAGCTTTATGGGCACTGTTGTCTAACACTGGAATAGAATAGAAGTAGTATGGAGAAGTGCTTTGCCATAACATTTTCACAAAAATGTAGTTCTGCTCAGTGTGAGAATATGCTTTGATGAGAATAAGTCTTAGACTACTCAGAACTGTGTGATATTCTGAAATAAAAGCAGTTCTTACAGTGATGTCAAGCCTGAAAGATGATATTGATAACTAGTCTAAGATATCCCTTAAAGAAGAAAAAAAGAGATACCTAAAAGTATTTCCATCCTATCATACCTATTATCCGGATATATATATTGAACTTGAGTAACTTAGTTGCCACAGGTTCTATTATATCTGCAGTGAGCAACTTAAAATATTTAACCTTTGGAGGCACCAGATTTTGGTTTTCTAAACAACCAATGAGGACAAATGTTACAATAGTCGTTACAAGTAGTGTGAAAGACCAGGACATCCATGACTTTTCCCAGTTCATTCTGCATGTTGACATCTTGTTGCAAAAGTAATTTTATGGGATGATTTCCATGCTAATGACATTCTCATGGTTCCTAGATGAAGGAATTATTGGTCTACTCCGCTTAGAAAGCTGAAGTTTTCGTTTCGTACTTGTGTTTTATTTTCTTAGTGTTTGTGGCTGTTTAAACATGCTATGAGTAAAACTCAGTTCCATGAATTTCAGCTCTTGTATACAAAGATCTCACTTTGGAGATCTAAGAAAGACACACTGAAACTGGAGTCTGCAATTCTTAAACAAAGTGTCAAATTGTCTGGCTTAGGATATAAATTAATAAAATAATAGGGAAAGGAGTGCTACTATTTCTGACAGTTGCACCCCTGTGATCCTCATTAATGGAGAACATGCTGACATTTTTAAAGTCATTCATAATCATCCCAAACTCAACAACACTGACAAAGTTTTTGTTTATGCAATAGTTGACAGTCTCTTTCTGAATATTTGGGTACTTCACACCAGAAACTTTGTGCTGCTGTATCATGTTTAGGTTAGTATTTAAGTCTTTTTTTTGTGAATGGCGCATCAAATTGTTTAAAAAAAACAACACGAAGATACTACTAGATAGTTTAATTAAGGTAAGAATGTGTGCAGAGTACCAAAGTATAGATCTTTTATTCATGACTAAAATTAATTTAGCTCAGATTTTTAAATTCAATTTTGGCTTCTACAGAAAAGAAACCTTATGAAAAATGCATAAATGATTAGGAAAACATCTTAACAGGTATTATTGTAACTAATGTTCCGTTAATTTGTTGACCAAAAAACCTTTCTTGAAGTAGGAATCCAAAGAAAAGGGCACAACTAGTACAATTGCCATGAATAATAATTTATTTACAATTATGTGTTCCTGAAGCCTTAAAGAATAATCATTATCACACATTTGATCAGTAACCCTTTATTTATTTATTTATTTTTTTCATGGCCTAGTCTGCCTGACTTTTTTCCTATGGTGGTTTTATACAACCGATACCATAAATTCTCTTAATGATTCCTATTACCGTCTGTTTAAATCTTGTTGAAGTGCTATTGTTGTCTGATTGGCAATCTCAGGTACTTAAATTGAAATAAATCCTTTTTCTGCTTCACTGAGCCTTATTCAATAGCAGTTTCTGCAAGTTTTTTTTTTTTTTTTTTTTTTTTTTTTTTGTGGATTTTGTGAATTTTATTTCTCCCTTTCCTGCAGCAGAAATACAAGCAGTAGGATTTGGTAACTCTTCAAACCTTATCCAAAGAGGTAATTATCCAAACTGAATATATATGCAATAAATAAGAGTTACATAAAGGGTTTTTTTTTTTTTTATTATTATTTATTCTTTTTGTTTTTAGAGGGGTTAGAGTGTTTAGAGGGGAAAGATGCATAGGATTTGAGGAGAAAATACATCCTGGGACATACACACACACACACCCCCATACAGCCACATGCAGTCCTGGACAACTGGCTGGGGAGTCAAAAGGCTCTTGGAGAGCCAGGGTTCCTGGAGCAATCAGAGACTTTGGGGCTCCTTGAGCATGCTTGCAGTTTCTACTGCTCTGTGAACATTAATCTTTTCCTCAGCCAATAACAATAGTCTTTTCCTCCAGTACTGAGGTTTTGTTTTTCTTTTCCTAATTTGTTTTGAGCTTCCTGGCAGTTACCTCCAGCAAAGATGAAGTTTGGTGGACTATACTGACTGCGCGCAATGGTGGAGGGTGTTGCATGCCCTGGCTGCACCAGAGGCCTTGTTTCATTTGCTCAACTTTTTTTTTGCTTTGTTTTGTTTCTGTTTTTTCCCCTTGCCTGATACTTTTTTGTCTTCCTCCCTCTGTCTTTGTTATAGGCAGTTTTTCCCAGCTCTCAAGGTTATACCTCTTCAGTGACCAGTAACTGACCACTGGTGAATTGTTTAGAGCCCTGAGGCTTTTTCTTTCAGTCTGTGCCCTTATTTTCAAAGCTTTTGCTACTACCCCTTAAACTCCGCATTGTAACAAGAGATGCCAGATATCTTCAGGCTCCTTTTCCATGGTTCTCACAGTAAGTTCTCACACCAGGTTGATAATTAGCCAGACAGGCTAGATAGGCTGCAGCCCTCATGCTTTGCAAAATTAGTGTCAGACAATATTAGTGTAATACCTGTGTCCTTTCACTAGCAGTGGCAGAACTCTTATTTACTGAGCCATCAGAAATATCTGAAAAAAAAATCTGAACCTTGTGAAAGTTTGAGTAATATATGAAAGAGATGGAGTAACATAGTGCCTACAGGCTACAAGAAGAGCCCCTTGATTAGCAAGTCCCATTAGATTATTCCCACATTAGCATGGAGATTTTGTTCAAAAACTGCTGTAAAATTCCATTGGTTTCAAAGCATAGGAAATTTTTTTCACTACTTAAAAAAAAAAAAAAAAAGGGTATTCTCTCCTCTTAGGTATTCAAGAACATGGTCAAAACAGAGGAATCAGTGCTCCAGAAGAGAAAAAAAAAAAAAAAAAAAAAAAATTGCCGGAGTCCTAGATCTCTGTTAGAGGAGGAGAAATGGAGAATTCATTTTCTAATTTGTAAAACCCTTTAATTTAAACCAAATTGAAACACCTATGCATTCTATTTTAACTTAGCCATGTGACAATTACCTCCCCATTTTTCGTTTTTCATTACAAGCTTTTAAAGCATGTAGATTTTTAAGCCTTTTCTAGTTTAACTTCTTGTTTTGGTACACATACTATGGTTTTTGATCCCACATATCCAGAAACATCTTTGATATTTTTCCTTAAAATTGATTATTCTTATGAAATGTTATAAACAATAAAAAAGTGTCTTTTTTGTTCTGAATATTTGCATTTCCATTTTGCATTTTAATGTACGGAGGTGACTAAAATGTGATTGAAGAGTATCATGTAATGAAAAGGATGAAATGTCCTAGACTTGAGCTTTTACAGCTAATATTTTTTTTTTCTGTGAATGTACAATGCCTGTAGAGACAACACAAGACATTTTATCAGGAGATTTGTAACTACTGAACACCTGGTTTGCCAAAGATAACTCAAAAGATTGTATAAATTTTGAAGCCCAAATAGATCCAAGTTTAAAACATTTTGAAAAACTTATGATATGAACTTTTCATGTGGAAAAAATGCTTGTTGCTTGCAACAGTATTTACTATCAAACTCCTTGAAGATAGGCGTCTACTCTGAAATTAAAATCATAGGAAACAGCAGAACTGGCATTAGTGGTACATGCTGGCACTACTCCAACTACAGGTGTGTATTAACTCCACAGACTGCTAGCTATTTTACCCCACAGGACTATACTTTTATATGTATTGATATCATACTTATAGGCCTGAATTTTCCCTGAATGATAAACAGGCACCAGCTTCTGTTGATGCTAATTGTTGTACTCACATTGCCACTCCATGGACATAATCACTATGGAAAAACAGAGGTTTCAAAACAGTGAGATGTTTAATTGGAATTTGCCTGTATATATAGTCAACCAAAGACTCAAACCAGGCAGATTGGTATCACTGCAGTAAAGGGAAGTAAGGTGTGAAATGGCAATCTGCCTTCTTTTGATGGTTCCTTAATTCCAAGTTTGCTCTGCATTAGTTAGAATGGCTGCTATTAACTTCTAATCTGATGGTTTGTCAATTATTTAAAGGGAATATTTCTTCAGCTACATCTATTTTTTAATCTTTTTATCTGTTTGAGTTTTAGAAGAAGTAGATATGAACAAATTACTCAGTGTAGTATTGTCCTAAGAGTACAGCTCCTGCAAATGCTCCTTCTATGTAAAGATTGTCCCACTACCAGACTCTGGTCAGAGGGTTAATGATGTGAAGAACCTAATGTCTGAGAGCAAATACATGAGGTTAACTAACTCTTGGGAAGGGAATTTCAGCAAGAGTTGTCACACTGGAGGTTTCAGGAAGCAAGACAAAAATAAGTTGGTTTATACCAAAAAACATCTTGTTCTCTCTGTGCTTAGGGCCATTTTCCACAGAGACTTCAAAACAGAGTCTATTCTTCAATGTCACTCTGCCTTACTTAATTAAAAATCATTTTATAAAAATATATTTCACAATCTCCAGTGAGGTTAAAGACATGAGCTAATAGGCTTCAGTCCACACAGATTTAACCACTCTGCCTTCCAGAGGAGGATTTTATAACAAAAGACAGAAAATTACACTGTTTTGTGAGGATAAGGAGGGTATAATAGCAAAATTTCCAGATGACAAGCTAGCTCTCTCGCTGATCATTCATACAGATACCAGACAATGTGTATTGGTTTATTCTACGGGAGGGCTGCTGTTTAAACATCATCAAGAGGGTATTCTATAAAGGGATATCACATGAAGGTAAAAATATCCCATTAAGCTGTAAAACAGTTTACTGTGGTGATGAAATTTGTGAGATGGCATGTAGACTCATTAACACAGACCTTTCCACAAGATCAGAGTTTCATAATTGTTTTAATCAATATTTCCTCAGAATTTTGTCACATCTTGCTTTTATGAGAAGAAGAAAGATGATGCTAAATTTGTGTTGTTTGTTTTAAATGTTTCTCTCAATATTTCTAAAACTTACCTATTAAACCGGTGCTGTTTCAAAGAAATTTTAGATTGGCTTCACATCAAAGATATAACCACCATAGAGAAATTCTCAAAGAAAAATCTTGAGACAACTTTGAGTGCAGGTGACAGAATAATAAATAGTGTTTCAGCTGTGATTCCAAATCAGCCCAGGTAAATGGAAAATGACTGCTTTGTTCAGGGTATACAATAAAGTAAAACAGTTCAGAAAATTCTGAAGCTCGATTGAGCATCAAATGTTTGTAGATGTGATGAACAGGTGGCATTTCAGCCAGAATCTGCCTTTGTATTTTTGTTTTAATATATGTAAAATATAATCTAAAAATGCACTTGATGTTAACTGGACTTGGTAATAAACTAGAGAACCACTATTTCATTCAATATGTTATGTTGAATAATGGTGTTATTTTTCATGCTACTAAGGGCATGACAAAACTCTATGTCTATGAATAACTTATAAGTAAAGAGATCAGGATAAAATATGAGGGAATTATCAACGGTGACGTTCATGTTACGCTGTTACCTATTTACCACATAAACCTTTTTATTATTGACATAACCACAGATTTTGAACTCTTGCTTCAATTCAAGCAAATTCTCCAGTTGATAAAGGGTGCATATATGCCTTTTCTGTTAAGCACATTCTTTAGAGAACATTTGTTTAGATGATATAGTGAGGAAGAGATTTGATTAAGGAGATGGCAAACTAGAAGCCTTTTACCGAAGCAGAAGTTACTGCAGCTTGATGAGACAAAAACTTTGACCTACATATGTCAGAAGACTGGGTTTATCTGAAGCTCTCCTAGAGAACATTCAACCATAGCAAATATTCACGGGGCTTTTTTTATTAAACATGAGCTCCTCCATGATCAGATGCTGCTGCTTTCTGTTTGGAGCTTTGCTCCTTGGATCTCTCTCTGCGAAAATCTTCTATGCATATGCAATCAAACTCCATAAAATTATCTAGCTGTATTACTATGCATGCATTAGCATGAAGAAAATAGGTTGTTGTTCAACAGTACCTATTACGCACAAATTATTGAGTCAAGTGCTCTGTAAGAGAATTGAAAGCATCCCATGAAGTGGCCCCTGGAACACCTTCATCTAATGAGCTACGTAGACAGTCCATTTTTTCAACAATGGAATCACAGTTCTACATTCTGCTTTATATCTGATTCAAGCAGAAAATCTTCAACATGAGCTTGATATTTGCTTGCACAAATATCCTGCTAATTTGAAAAGACCTTTGACAACTCAAGTACTGCAGCTCTGACCTTCCCTGTCTCCTAAAAATAAAGAAGTAAAATAATGCAATCTTTCAATGTTTTAAATATTTTATTTTATTTTATTTTATTTTATTTTATTTTATTTTATTTTATTTTATTTTATTTTATTTTATTTTATTTTATTTTTTCATGAGAGAGTTGTCGGACTCTTTACTAGGAATTACTGTGGAACAGTAAATCAGAGAGCAAGGGGTCATACCTGAATTACGGCTTTCAGAAGAATATCCAGAAGATGAAATTTTAGGTTACTTGAAAATAATATGTTTGCTCCTATGCTGTCTTGCACCTCTTGTATCTATTTTTACCCTTGCATAGGGAAAGCTAGCTTTATTAGTAGCAGTTTATATCATTTTTATACAAAGGTTAACAGCAAAGCAATACTTTGGCCAGTATATTTTCATGATGGGAAATGGAAATCTGTTTTTCTTTTCTTTTTATTATTATTTTTACACTGAACAAAGAAATAAAAAGCAAGGAGAATTCAAAGCAAAAGAATTCTGCAGCAATTTCTAGTAGATGACCAAAAAACATTATGAATATAAGAGCTGTCTTTTTAACTAATGTGTCACCAATCTATCAGAAAGAGAAATTGCCTTTTGAGATGAGGTGATGACTTTATCCCTTGGATGAGGAGTGATATCACTCTTAATTTTAAAAATCCAGTATTGAAATTTTTTTTTGCATAGAGGCTAAAAGCAGCAGAAGATTAGAAGGAAGAAGGCTGACAAAAAGTCAGTTACCACACAGCATCTTTATTTTCAAAGCAAGACATGTGTTTCTTTGATACTTCAAGACTAGCCACATTTAAGCTGCAGAATTATTTGGAGTACTAACACCCTTTTTAAACTTCTAAACTTTTCAAACTTTAAAATTTTATAGCCTCAATATATTGTAGTCACAATACTTTAGGCCCAACTTGAATATAGTCTCAAAGTCATATGCCAAGGCTACAAGATATATAATTTTTTCTGCAATTATATAAATTATATACATATATTTCACATATAAAGCATATAAATATTACAAAATTTTAAACTACAATGTTATTTTCCTGATATAATTCCTATCTGCCTGAAACTTCCTTTGCATCTTTATATTAACTGTCCTTTTGTGGAGCTTTTCAGAGTCTTTTGTGATATTAGATTAGTGCTAAAAGGAGTAGGTATATTACACTGGGAGAAAACAGAAAGGTGGTGTGATAAACACACTTCAAACATCAAAGGGATTTTCAAAGCCCAGTGATAACAAAAGCACTCTAATACAAATGTGAAAGATTTGATTTGTGAATCAAGGATTCAGCAAAAGTAACAAAGTAAAAACAGAAATTGTTTGACATCTCATGTCCATTTTTAGTTGACTCAGAAAATGCATTAGGAGCAGCTGTAAGTTATAGCTGAATCCATTATTTAAGAAAACACAGGCAAAAAAGAAAGCAGAGCGTATAAGCAAAACAAACAAACAAACAAACAAACAAATAAACAAAAAAAAAAAACACCTCTTCTCCCCTTGAAATTCAACCATAGTTCAACCATAGCAGAATCACCTTTTTTCAGGTCAGGAGATTGTCAGGCTGTTATGGTGAGATGCATTATTTATTTAGAGACAGATAGTGCAACCTCAAAGTCACCCTCATTGCCAAATCATTAAGTTAGAGAGAATTTTTGATGAACAAGCTGATTCATAAAAAAGGAAAAGATTTTGGAATTGATGAAGATACTGAAATGCAAGGATCCTGTATAAAATGCTCAGAGGAAGGCATGATTATTTTATCATTATCTGTATGTGCACTCTAATGGCAACAGGTATGACATAAAAAAACACAGAAAATTATTACAATCATTCAGTAGACTCTACTTGTCTCTAGACTTAGGACTATGATACCAGTGCCAAAGAGTATAGAACTGATCTAATTACTCATTGATACAAGTATTTTAAGGTATGGTGTCGTCCAGTCATCCGCATATAGAAAGATATCTCATCATGAACTTGTTGCAACAATCCCGTAACCTCTTCCCTACAAAAAACCTGTAACTTTGCATGTTGAAAAGATTATAAATGCTGAAAGAAATATAAAAAACTTATTCTAAAATGCAGATCCTTAGCAATTAAGAGTTTACAGCTTCCTATTATTACTAAAACATTCCATAGTATTATCTAAAAAATTAAACAGTAATGATTTATTTATTTATTTATTTTTCTTCTGGGAAGCTGATATAATCAGAAGAGACTTAGGGGCAGACAGAGGAAGAGAAGAATGTGTTATTTCACAAAGAGTTGGAAACCATGTTGGGAGAGACACCGATGGCCAGTATTGGAACCATTGGAAGGCCCCTAAAATTCATCTAGTGTGGTAACTTGCCTGCAAAAATGGCTTATAATATATAAGTAGGTGAAAGAAAAAATATATATATATCACAGAATTACAGCATTGAGGTTGGAAGGGAACATCCAGAGACCATCTAGTCCAACCCTTACCTCTACAAGTAGGATCACCTAGATCAAGTCACACAGTAGGGCTCAGGGAAGTAATAATATGGTAATATTTCTGCTGGCATGGTCTCCACTGCACTTCCAGAAATTTGTAGATCAAGAGTCTCATGAGCAAAGTGTAGTATCTTTGTGTTTAATGCCTCTAAGTGGATTTTGCTCCGAGGAAATTTTCTATGAATTCAGACTCTCTTTCTTAATACTGTTACTTTTTATCATGCAAAGCATTCTGCAGTGAGGGATTCCTGTGTTAATTTAATATGATGTCCTCTAATTTTTATTTTTGAAGAGGTCATGACTGATTTTTCTCCAATCATACACTCTGTTTCATTCGTGAATTTGTAGTTCTCTTATTGAATGACTCAAGATGATGGCAGATGGATTTATGTGGTGGAATCATGATGTCTTCCTTTTTTTTTTTTGACTCTGTTCTTTTTCTAATCATTCCTAAAGTGTTTGTTTTTTCTTTGCTACTGATAATGCAGCTGATGTTTTCACAGAGCTATGTATTAAAGCATTAAGATGTCTTTCTATGAGAACTAATTGCTCATTTACAGCCATTAAAGTGTATGCAAAATTTGATTATTTTTTTCCCAACTAAGCCCATTACTTTACATATCCGTCCCTTTAATTGCTCTGTGCAGACATTCAGTCCAGACAATAAACTTTGTCACCTGACTCTCTCTCCCCTTTCTAAATTGTTTATGAATTGCACAAGCACCACCACCAATCCCTTGGGTCCTTTCTTCACAAGGAAACAAACTCCACTGGGAAAAGATGCCATTAATTCCTACCTTTGTTTCTCATATTTTAGACTTTTGGTTTGTTTTCCTTTGATTTTTTTGCCTTTTCCATGCAATGACCTTAATTTCTAAAAGAACATTTGTTGAGGAATCTCATTAAATGTCTTTTGGAAGTTTAAGTGGATTTTTGTCTGTGTGTTGACTAACTCCTTCAAAAGAAATAATGGAAAATGATACCCTTAACAAAGATTGGGATGACTCCTGGAATTACACCTTTATCCTTTCTTATACTTTTTTTATCAGTTGAGTAAATACAGACATAAGACTTTTTTGTTCATAGTTGTCAGGATTCCTCATGGACAACTCTTAAAAAACTGCCATCGTCTTTGCTGTGTTCCAGTTCCAGGATACCAATAAGGTTATAAACAAAGCAAACAAGAAATTGAAACGTTAAGTGAACATCAGTTCTAACCTCTTAATATTCCTTTATCTCATTAATCCTACATACGAGTTCAGCTTGAAACACAGCCCCTTTAAAGAAGGGTTCGAATGAGTGTGTCTTTGTAAAGAGTGAACACTAATCAAAAAGCTAAATCATTTTCTAGTATCTATCTACCTGAGTGCTGATTTTATTACCTGATTTTTTTTTTTTTTAAACACTGCACGCTTCCCCCTTCTTTAGGAAGGCTTCCACCTTCCTAAAGAAATTATTTATTACTATTTTTAAAGCCTTTTGCAGGCATATTTACTCTGATTATATACATTATGTTGCCATGATCTCCTGCTGCTCTCAATGATTTAGACTATGACCTCTGTGTAAGTGACAAACTGGGTCCTACTCTGTTTATACATCACTCAGTTCCATGGAGGCCCAGGTGCTCATGTCCTCTAGGCAATACAATAAAGTATTTTCTTTCTAATTAAAAATGAATATAAGAGTAGTAGGTGGGGTAAAATGAATAGACATATTATGACTGAAGGTGGGAAATAAAAGCACAGTAGCAACATCGGCCCTCCATTTGCAGATGGGATAGAGTCTCCCATACTAAACTGTTGTGCAAGGAGCTGTTACAGCATTACCTCTGCCAATCATATCAAGGGTAGCCCTGCCATTGAGTCATGGGGTTCAGGTCAGGTGACCTTAGTCCCAAACCTGGGCAACAGTTTATGCCTGATGGAGTGTATGCAAAGGAGACCATCCTGTTGAGTCTATTACTACAGTAGGGTAGAACTGACCATAGTTCCACACTTGGTGATCACTTCATATATAAAGCTTTGCTAAACAGAACTGCCCACATAATACCCTCCCACTGAGTCACAAGGTTCAGAAAGGATCCCTTTTCTTTCTAAACTCCTCAAGAAAGGAGTCTACATGCAGCTGGATGCAGATTTACTTTCTGACTTGGTGAATGGTTTATTTCAAAGGGATTTGAGAAGCAGAGGGTGCACTCCAAGAGATAATTCAGAATACACTTTATTAAAACAGTGAGACAGATGGAAAACTTATTTAATATGCTTGGATGACAGTATGAGAATTAGCCACTACACTGTTAAGAATCAAAAAGCTAAATCATGAGTCATAAGGCAAGGTCCTGAAGTCTCTATGTGCAAATAACTCACCTCAAAATGGAGAAGATTCTCAACCTCAAGGAGTTTCCTCCAGTGGCGTCCTGACCCAAGGGGACAGTTGTCCACTGCAGGTCCTCTGCTTTCCAGGAGAACTTGTCTCAAAGTTCAGAAGCATGGGAATGTTTTATACACAAGTCAAATAGGAATGTAGTCAACATGATTTTTTGCTAGATATTTTCAGCATACAACAGTTGTCTGATTTGATGTTCTCATGTACATTTTGAAGTTAGATGAGCATGTACATTGTCTCATCTTGAGAGATGAGAGGCAGAGGGAATTTATAAAGATATATGCTACACTACAGAAGACACAATGTCTTTAGTAATAATAATCTTCAAGAGGTAAGGCCATGTGCCTGTGTGGAGATGGTAGAATTGAAATAATACTCTAACCCCTGCTTGGGTGTTTTATGTAAAAGTCCTGAATATTTAAAAAATATTTTTTAATCAAAATAATTTAAGATAGATTTTCCCCATTAACAAAGCAATCACTTTTAAAACATTTTGTCCACTCTAACAATTTTCTTTATTTTTGTTATCCTAAGAAATATTCACTATGAAACTCTAAATCATTTGTTATTTTTCACTGACACCAATAGTAGGATCTAGTTTGCAATGAAGATACCTGAAGTTGATTTCTCTGTGCCACACTTCCACCTGCAAGCTCTGTATTGGTTAGAAGTTTGTTCCACAGCAGTCACTGGAGAAGCAGTCAGCAGTTAGTGGTACCTAAGGAGAAAATCAACTGCCTGGCAGTAGGTAAGCTTTAAAGTGTTTAAAGTGCTTTGAGAATTAACATATAACTAGCTTACATAACTAGCTTTCATACAGACACCTGCTGCCAGTGCCTAAATTTAGAGTTGATTTGGAGCTGAATGCTGCCCTAAGTAGTCTAAATACAATTCCTGTGGTTAATGTCTTCTTTAAAAGTTTGTGGAGATCCTGAGTGGTCCTTGTTGACTCTAGAAAGGCTAACTTTGGGCCTGTCTCCAAAATAGGCAGGAGGGGTAATTTGTTGAACTACAGGCTGGTCAACCCTAGATTAGTCCCTGGGAAAATCATGGAGCTAGGCCATGGTTGCTGCACATCCCAGAGCTGTGCCACAACAATTTTCGAACACATGAAAACAAAGAAGGTAAGAGGGAATAGCCTGCATGGATTTCCAAGGAGTTAGGACTGTAGCCCTCCTGAAGTACCTTTCAGTCTAAATCACCTTATGATCCCATGATTGTATGGTTAATGCCCATTACTTGAAAATGGATACTAGACTTATTCAGAGTTCATTGCAGTGTCTATGAAATAAACTACAGAGATTGCTCTTACTGGAATATGTGTGGTCTGTCACAACCTTATTGCCTATAAAGCATTGTGAATTGTGTAAAATATATAGTATAAAATAATTCCTGTCCAATAGATCTTAAAAAACAGAGAGGAAAAAAAAAAGAAAAAAAAAAAAAAAAAGAAAAAAAGAATGTTCAGAGGAAAGTATGAATACAAATATTAAATTACTATTTAATTTGGTTGAATAGTATCTAACAAATTGTAGCTATCACTGAACAGAAAAACCTTCAGAAAAGGTCTGAATGACAAGATAGTGATGGATTTAGAGGTGAAGAACATCATTCCCATCAGATTCACAGTCATGTAAATAATTAAATAGTCATTAGAATTACCTAATACTATTTCTCTTACATGAAAGGAAAATATGTGTTAGATAATAGACTTACATCTTTAATGCAATATGAAAAAAAGAACATTTTGGAATAAGTGCAATAAATCTTTGTGAAATATAAGTGGAAATTTGTGGTCCTAATTAGGTAAGTATAAGAAGTTTGATCATGCTTACAGCTCATAGATCATTATCAGGCTGTTATATTATAATCAGATAAAATAGACTGCACATCTAATCTTGAAATTAATTCAATTTAGTGTTTTCTAATTACTTATCTAATTCCTAGATGTGGCATCTGTGAAACCAACTGACTTGTGTTTTACAAGGCTGGACACAAACAAGTTCTTGGCTCAATATATCCTAAACAGTGAAAAAAAGAAAATTAAGAACAAATTGTTTGTGTAAGTTTATTTGAGAAAAATATTATGAAAACATCATGAAACCTTGCTGATACTTGTTCAGCTGAATATTAACACACACACATATATATATATATATAAATATATATATAATTTTTTGGGGGCAGAAGAGGTGGTCATAGCACTGATGTGTATAGTCATCTATCTACATATTTGCAGTAAGCACCAGTTCAACTCCACAGTAAAATTAATTCTTGTTATCAATAAATAGAGCTAGACTGAAAAGTCATCAGTCATGGCAGGGTCTCAGCAGCATGGTTATATTAAATATATTTTAAATTAACAGAATGTTCTAATCTTCCTACTTACTGACAAAGGGAACTATATGCTCCTTATTAGGTGTGTAAAGGACAAGCATTCAAGAGGCGTTTTCTCTGGTTGCTTTAAATATTTGGAATGAGTTTGTAGAATCTTTAAATTGTCCTTCTGATGGAGGAAACAGGAGAATCATAGGATCACCAAGTGACTTCCATGAGTTCTGTAGTTCCTGTCCCTGTCCAGTGTCAGGTTCAGGACATTTCAATTATCCCAGTCAGATGTTTGTCTAATTCCTGTTCATTTTAATGATAAGATTTTTGCAGCCCCCATCATTACTGCTTAACTGTACTACCAACCTGAAAATTCTCCTAAACTAAATCTCTTCTGCTACAAACTCAGATGTTTATTTGTCATTTTGTCTTCCATGGGTTTATAGAGGAAAAATTCTTCATAAATTCTACAAATGGGAAATTATGAATAAAACCTCTTCTCTACTACACCAACCTTATCATCCTATTATTTTTCTAAAGCTCAAAGTTTAATTTCCTCTTCTCCCTGGGATTCTCTCATCTCCTGTATGTTTTGTAATGTGCTATGCCTAAAGCTTGACACTTTGCTTCCTAAAGGTATGAAACAGACCTGCTGTGTCTCTCAGTGATGTTTATTGATCCATCCCAAGATGGGATGTCAACCCAGGCTTCCTCACTCCAACATTCATTAATCTATTTCAAGACTGAACGTATGAATATTAATTATTAATAAAATATTGAATGCTGCAGGACTTAGGACACTTGGTTCCTCTTTCAGAATTCACAGATATATACTACAGCACTTCAAATATTTTTTTTAAATCTGCCTGCAATCATTCGGTTGCAATATGGACATTTCTACTACAATTTCCTGTCACAAAGTCATATAGATCCCCATAAAATTCTAGGTATTTTACCATGGCATAGAGAGGAATTAGGTCTGGCAGTGTGTTTTGGCAAAATATCTGAGTCTGACAATATATCTGTTATATACTCTCATCTTTGTTGCTTGCAGATTATTCAATATTTTCCCTGGTTTATTTATGGACTACAAACTTAGAATAAATGTTTTGTTCACAATGACTTTCCTTATAAGGAAAACTCCTCTAGTCTTCTCCGGTCCTGAGGGACTTGTTCTTAAAGATAATTGCAAAATGGTTAGAACTTGATTGACATATTTCTTAAGTACTTTAGTGCAGTGTTTTGCAGCTTGGGGCCTGTCATATAAGGGGGTCTGTTATTACCTTAGTTGTTAGGCAGATTAGACTGCAAAACAAAAACAAAAAAAAAAAAAAAGAGAAAAAATAAAGGACAGAAAGATCCATCCAACAACATTTCTATTAATGCCTTCCAAAAAAAAAAAAAAAAAAAATCAGATGAAGAAAATGGGGAAAAACAAAGTAGTGATAACACTATAGAAGATGGCCTGTAAATCTTTTTTTTTTTTCCAGAAAGTCTGAATAACAGCAAAAAGAAAATGTCTTCCAACTACGTGTAGTAGTTTTTGCATCAATGATCTACAAGAGAAAATAATGTTGTAGTTGAGAAAACTTGTTGATGTCAGAAAGATAAGGGAAATAATTACCAAAAAAGAGGACTGGACATTGCTACATAGCAGTATGCATTGCTCAGAAGAATTCAGCAAGCAGTCAGTGTTTCAGGATAGCTAAATATAATTCTATGTATCACGACATTCTGTTATACTTAAAGCCTTTTATACTTAAAGACTTATCCATAGACAAGAACCAAAAGATTTCAGGGTATTTCTCAATAATTTTTTAAATTATTGTTCAGAGATTTCAATGAGATTACATTGGTGTAAATTTGTACTCTGACAGAATATAACTTCTTAATCTAAAAAAATGCTCCTCAACTACAGTCAGAACTGCATGAAATTCTGTGAACTGTGTTATTCAACTATGTGTTAAAAGCAGACTGTTGAGTTTTAAAAGTCTAAGTCTACAAGGAGTGATGCCCAATAAAAATCTGGTGTTGTTTTTTAGTTTGAAGTTTTTTTTATTGGTTCACAGATGAAGGATGTTCAGGAAAAAATATACTTCTTCAGTTCTTTTGCACCTAAAAGCTACGTCAAATACTGTGCACAAAAGGCAGAGAAAACAAAAACAAAAAAATCCTCCAAACCTCCAGTGAATGATCCACAAGGATATCACAGTTTTGGATATTACCTTTTCTTCTAGGTAAAAAACAGTATTGCCTCTCCTGCTAATTCAGCTGTGCTGAATCACAGACAAAGAGCTATGCAAAGACCGTTCCCTAGGAGAGAGACATGAGCACCCATCTGTTTAATTTTTGGGAAAGCAGATTACTGGTGAAAACCTCATCAATATTTTCTCAGCACAGTGTATCACTCTTCGTCTTGTGGAGCATACATAACTTATTTAAACAAAGGAGTTCTGAAATGAAGCACCAGCTGACAACAGTCCATTTCCAAGCTTCAAGTTTGTAGAAATAGGATCTATCAAATGAAAGAACATCAGAAATCTGCCAGGCAGTTATCTGCCTGCCAGCTTTCTTCATGGTGTACGATTTGATTAGATCAATTGAATTTCAGAGGTTCATGCACATCTTCAGGTAGTCAAACCTACAGAGAAAAGAGTGTAAGAGTGTAGGATACTGAGCAAAAATCACTGTTCTGCTCTCTGTCTTCTCAATCAAACTTCAAACCTATGCAGGGTGATAAAAAAAGATATCTTGCTATCATTACCTCTCATAAGCAGTTAAGGGATGACAGAGAGAAACCAGCCCCTCTGGCAGAAATGGGAAATGAAATGGGAACTCTCCCTGAGCCCACATTTCTGGGAAATGTGTAAAGAATAGAGAACTATAAAGCTGATCATATCATGTGGTCAACCTGGAAGAGCAATCTGAATTTACCCTCTTTTGTTCTCATTATTAAATATATTTACATTAAAAGAGAATCAAGATTTCCTAAGAGTTTATGCTTAATTCCTCTAGGCTCTTCATGTAAAAAAAATCTTAAAGGTTTCATTTTCTTTCATAGATTTCAAAATGAATAGCTAATTTAGCTGTCAGTGGAATTACTTCATGACTTTTGCTCTTCTACTCATTTTCTCAGCTATTTAAAGCTTAAAAATATGTGTCTAAATAGTCTACTTATTCCACTGAATTTTCAAAGGACAAGAAAATATATAACAGAAAAAAAAAAGTTTGACTGCTGTACAGCAGATCTGCCTTTCCAAAAGGAGAAATGATGTTGTGCATTAGACAGAAGGGTCTGAGCGCTGAGTTTGGATTGTAGATTTTGCTCTAAATAATGTTAGGAAAATCTCTGACAGCCCACTTCTGGAAGCGCTCTATCAGCTGTTAAAAAAAATAGTCTTGAGATACGAATATCCAAAATAGCCAAAATAATGAAGTATCTGAAGCCTTTATTTGCCATGGCTCTTTTTGCCTGAATAGCAAGTTTTCAGATAAATACATACAGAGTTTAAGCATATCCAGAACATATCTGGAGTCTATATTTTCTGATGACACCTAACCTATACAGAAGAGTACCTAAGTCTCTTGAAGACAATATTTTAGTATGTTTAAACCATAGACAACACTGTTTAATTAGAAGTGAAACAATTACATTGCCTTAAGCCAACTTGGCAGAGCTAAGTGACTTTTATATAACAGACTGGATAGTAGATAGCCCATTCCAAATAGGAAAGTTCAGACTCAACTTTACCTTTAGCCTGAGGAGACTCAGACTCACAACTGCTGCTTCTAAAAGGGTACACAGAGAGGCAACTGTAGGTTTAGCCAGGAAGAAAAAGAAAATCTGCTTCATCTGTACCACTCTCCACTATGAGGAAAAGAATATAAACATGAAAGAATTAAAAATAAAAATGGAATGTGTACTTAGCCTGATGGTTCAGCCGCTCAACAAGGAGGTCTCCCAGCTTCTGGTATTTGCTTTTGTAAGAACATATCTATGTTATATTTAAAACCCCTTTTGTTCACTTTCATAACATGATCATTTGGGGAAATGGCCTAAGGAGAGCTCAGCTTTCTGGGCAGAGATGTGTTTGTTTGATTGCACTGGAAGGAAGACTGTGTCTCTGCTGTGTTTCTTCAATGAATGGAAGCATATTACTCTGCTTCAGGCTAGTATTATTTGCTGCACTGCCTTAACTTTAGGTGGCAGGAAAGGAAAAAAAATATGTATTTTTTTTCTAATGTGATTTTTGATGAGAAGGAATACCTTTATCACAAATTGTATTCATGATGTTGCATTGAAATCAAACCTGACATGAGAGTACAGGAAATCAGTGAGATCACTGTAGGTTCTGATCATGTCAGGTGTGCTGAGCAGCGACCTACCTCAGTGCACCCATGTGCAGCTAACTATGCATTTTCATGAGGCATTTGACAATACTGAAGTAACTGCATTCTTCTCTGAAGAAAAAGAAATTCCCCAATATTTCCTTTTAATATCCCATTTCCCTCTTGGACGGCCAACCTCAAGTGCTGAGTAATATGAGAAAATGAAGACTTAACACAGCGGTAGTATTTCAGCTCACTTACCATTACACAGATCTGTCTTTTGTGTGTTTGTACAACATCTCACATAGTAGGGAGATGCTCACTATTTTAGGCTCCTGAGCCGTATTGAATTACATATAATTTTGTAAAGTTTATATGTGTGGCTTTTTTTTTTTTTTTTCTTTTTTCTTTGACAATTATAGCAACAACATAATTTTTCTGGCCCCTATAGAAAGAGAAAAGCAGAAATGCTTGGTAGCTTTTCATAAAATGCATCAAATTGGAGAATGAAGAATTGAAAAGATATAAACTTTCTTGAAAGAGAAGAAATAACAAATAGCTTCAAAGATATTCTCTGGGGGCAGTTGAATTTATCAAAAAAAATTATTTTTAAATAGCAAATCCTCTGAAGCATGGTACAGAAGAAAGGAATGAACAGAGCAATAAAATCATTGTCCATATTCTCTATCTGGATTCTCAAAGCATTATTTCCATAGTATTGTGTTGATATTAAAGAAAACATACAAAATTACCTTCATTTTCTGTGTATTGATTTGGAAGGTTTAGAGTTCTA
Source organism: Microcambeva ribeirae (assembly GCA_035222435.1). Lineage (NCBI taxonomy): Eukaryota > Metazoa > Chordata > Actinopteri > Siluriformes > Trichomycteridae > Microcambeva > Microcambeva ribeirae. Next base: position 25,737 of record JAYECN010137813.1, read on the forward strand.
AAAGGACTCTCTCTGTGCAAATTTATCCTTTATATCTTAGAAAGACTAATGTTGCTAAAGGATGATGAAGCAAAAAACTTATGTGCAAGCCAGTTATCTTTCACTAGTTAGCATATATATAAAGTCACTTAAAATGAACAGACTGTATGATTAACTGTAATTTTCATGTCTAACCTTCCCTGAGATTTAGAATGTTAAATGTTAAAACTGAATTTCTTAGTGATTATCTCCTGTTGAGGGCAGTCTCTCCATATGTAAGATGATTAAAAACTTTCATTGCAGCAGGAGAGACTTTATTCCTCTCATTTGTATATTTAGTCCCATTGGCTGGATGTTACTTCATTTTAGTAGAACTAGACATATGATGAAGGCAAGTAGGAATTCCATTTTCATTCCATTTTCAAAATATAGTGAAAAGGGAAGAAATAGGGAAAGAAATTTGATAGACATCAGTAGGACAGAAAGTTTTTTAGAGAATATTTATTTATGTGGATATTTTAGCTTTTGAAACCAAATAATAATAGATGTGTTTCATGTATTTTCATAATAGTCATTAGACAGTGATATACTGAAGGTCATTAGATTACTCTTATTTAGTTTATCATATGACAGCTGAGCACAAGACATTCAAAGACAATTGATAAAAATAATCAATTTCTGATTAACCTGCTATCTCATTTTGCTGTTGTCAGTGAATTGGTGGGTTACATGGAAGATTATGTGCATAGATAATATAGATAATATTAAAGTGTAACTATGTTGTAAGTGTTCAAAACCATCATGTTTCAGCATATACCATCAGAATTTGCTTGAGGTTAGGAAGAGACATCTTTTATTTTGAAATAATTATATAAGAGAAACTCTTACATGCAAATCATGGGCAATATTCTGCCTTCCTCTGAAATGTGCAATCACTGACTGTGGTTACAGAACAAAAAATGAACAACTCTGGCTGAATCTTTAAATCTTCTGCATGGACAGGGACTTTGTGGTGGAGCCAAACTGTAGTGGGCATGACAGTCCCATAGAGCATGTCCGTAGGGCAGTCACCAAATCTCTGATGAGAGTCAGAGAGACACAAAAGATGAACAGCATCCAAATAACTTTTAAATTAACAATTTTTTTGTTAGTCTTTGTGCTCTGTGACATAATAAAACCACTGTCATGCTGTCAGTCTCTAAAGTCACACATCACCTTAAGAACCTCCAGTTTCTTATGCATGCAAAAGAACAGTGAAATTTACAGAGTGAACTACAGAATAACATCTAATTAGGCTGTTGCAAGCAGAATAAAATTGTCCTATCAACTAAAAAAAAAAAAAAAAAAAAAAAAAAAAACA
>JAYECN010137920.1:0-27074 GCA_035222435.1 Microcambeva ribeirae
GAAGGAAGGAAGGAAGGAAGGAAGGAAGGAAGGAAGGAAGGAAGGAAGGAAGGAAGGAAAGGAGAATTAAAATCCCCAATCAGTGAGTCAATATAGTGTGGGATATACATGTGGAAATAAGGGGAAAATTATTAGACATTTCTCTTTTCCAATAGCTCCCACAGCCTGCCCTTTCTCTTTAATAACCCATGTGCATCACTGCTGATATAATGTCACAGTGTGAGTTGTCCCAGAACCTAAGAGGGGAAAGAAAACTTTTAAAGGGTTTGAAGTTATCTGAGGTGTTGGTTGTACAGGTGAAAATCTAGCAACTCAAATTAGACTTAAAAACTCAATCTCTGATGTTCAGATTTACCTGTCACACAATTTTTGGTGTTAGCATGAACTGTTTAAAATACCATAATTCCTTGTGTACAAGTAAACATCTAGGCAGACATTTGAGACATACCCTATCATCTTTCTTTGGTGACAACTATACAAATCATTAAAAGTGCTATTGTCTTGAGGCAAAGCATCTGGACAAGATAGTACAGGATAAAAAAAAGTCTTTTATTATCTCTACAATGAATTCATTGCTCCATAAACCATGGTACCCTTTTACACTGACCATTTACCTCAGCATACTACTGTGAGATGCTGTACATATTTTCAATAGTCAGGATACAAAAGCTATTATAGAAAGATGCAAGGAGCAGGTACAAGGTAACCTTGAGATATTTAGAGTTGATGTGGGTGGAAAATTGGAAAAAATATATACAGTTATTGATTTATTTTAACAATATTTGTGACTACACCCAACCTTAAGTGAAAACGGACCAGTACTGCTCTCTAAGGGAATATGGGAAACACAGTATCACTCAGATTTCAGTACACACATTGTGCATATATTTATCCTATTTTTTGAAAATCATCTGAAAGCAAATAGAAAAATTTAAAATTAAAAACTTAAAAAAGAATATTTCAAATTTCAAAAATTAGTGTTAAGGATTTTTTCTAAAATTTTCTGGTTTTTGTTAGTCAGCCATAATTGCTTAATTTGTATGCATTTGTATGCATATATGATGTTTATTTATACATAAAGTAGGCTATATAGACAATACAATTAGTGAGAAAATCCCACAGAAAAGAATAAACCCTTTGTTACTGGCTACATTAAAATTAGGTGTTCATCCTGAAGATTTCATTCTATCATTGAACCTTTGACTTTTCATGCTGCCAAATTTCAAAGGTAAGATATGAATGAACTCAATTTATGTCACAAACTCAAAGATTCCAAATCTTTTTTAGACTGTTATACTTCCCAGAAGTTTCTTTCAATATTATCTAAAAGGATGCTGATTACAGTGTTATTTTGAGAACATATACTTTTTCACTTCTAATATAGCATACTGAATATTCCTAAAGAAAGATTTTAGAACAATCTTGAGTATCATTTAAGCCTCATTATAAATCTAGGCAATTTCTGAGTATTAAGAGCAATACATTTAACAGTTTACTAAATTTCTAGTATGACAACCCCAGTTTGCCCTGCTTGCCAGTCTGTGAGACCATAAGAAATGCCCTGTTGAGTATGACTGCCCATTCAACCATGCATCCAAGCTCCATATTCATCTCTTAACAATGTCAGAAAGAGATTCTAGTTAAAGGAAGTGCTCAAGTCTGGCCAGTTTCTAGGGTGCCTTATTCTCAGCAATAGTTGTAGTAGGGTTGTTAAAGGTATGTCACTGCTTTGTCCTTGTTGTATCTGTTTATGGATGAATAGTTCAAGAAATTGCGTATTCCCTTATTGAGTTACTCATTTTGTCTCCCTCCACAATTTTCTGTGAGGAAAAAAAGTTCAGAATTTCCTAATCCCAGTCACTTTATTCTTGTTATACTGATTCTACATAGTAGGATTTCTTTGGAAGGATGACAGACTTGGAAAGCTTAAAAACTGGAACTAAATAAGAAAAAAACAATGAGCATGCTTAATGTTATGGTTCAGTTACTCTCACACTTTGTGTTTTCCGCAGTTTTTAAGTTTGATTGTACCAGTTCATATCCTTTAGGTACTGTAAAAAAAAAAAAAATGAAAATCATGAAGAACTCTACAAGCGTGCAAACAATGGGTCAAAAGGTACCATTGAGTTAAGTATTGCACCAGAAGTGTATGAAAATGAATTGTTGCAAACATTAAAACACACATGCAAAGGCGATATTAAAATAACCTATACAAAATAAATCCTTATGACAGTAATTATCCCCAGTAACAAGTAAAACCAAGTATTTAATAGGCCTAGGCTTCAAAGTCTGAATCACAATAGTCTTTCTAACTGTGAAAAGCTACTAAATACAGTTGCTGGCAAAATAGCTTTCCGTAAAGCATAGTGCTCACCTTTCACAAGGAATTAATAAAAGTAGGAACAACTGAGACTTTTCCTATGAAAAACATATTTTCAGAATGTAAAAACACACTTTTCTTATCTTCCCATGTTTGATTAAAAAAGAAACGGTGAACTTTTGCTGCAACAGAAAAATATGCATGAATGACATACAGAAAGGTGGGTATTTTCAGAGCCCTGAAAAAAGGGTTTCTTAAGAAAACTAAAACCACATATAATTCTTGATTTTATAACTCAGTCTTACCTTGATCAAAGGTTTAGTGAAAAGTATATCCACATTTGTAAACCTCCCTAATAAATACGGAATTTCTTTTTTTTTTATAGTTAAAATACAAAACTGTAAGAGTAGTTTTGGCAAGTATGCATTATGAGTGAGAAGCCAATTGAACTAAAATGACATGCTAGTTTCCAAAACTTAAGCCATGGTCTCTACTAAACTCTACTTCTATTTTATTCTTATTTTTTTGACAATTGCACTGAGACTTACTCCATCTCAGTATACTGGGCAGCATTAGAAATCCTGGAACATACATCTTTCTGAACCATAAGATGGCTTGTATGCATTTGGCAGATCCCATAGTGGTGTGCAGCCTATACCACTCACACAAGAAAACATTGGACTCCTGACGTTCTCTAGACTAGTGGGTAAAACTATTGTAGCTGTTATGTTAGAGCTAAAAAATGATTTCTTTAGACTAGTAGTCCCATTGTAGTTTATTTTCATAATGTTAAATAAGGAAACAGAGAAAATAATAAATTTTACACTGTTTTCATGTATGGCCACTGTTTTCTCTTTTATGGTCAGCAAAATATGGCACCTTACATAGCTGATGGTGACTCTGTAATAGGATGGTATTAATTAATTGCACTATATATCTGACATGAACCCTCCTGGGATGCAATTCTCCCTTCTACCACTATATTAAGTAGCTATTTGAAGCTAAAATTCTTCTTGTATACAAGTGGAGGAACAGACTAATCACAGCATATAAAAATACAGAATGGATACATATTCTGAGAAGCATCCTATTCTTTGTAAAGTAGTTTGCATGTTTTCAGATCCAACGCTTATTTCAATTATAATCTTTACAGAAGAATCGACTTTGAACAGCCTGTGGAAACCATGATACCTATGGAGAGAACTATTCCAAATACTCAACACCTCAGCTGCTCCCCAGCTAGGGACTCAATGACTGCAAGGCCATTTCACAGTTGTGCTCTTTATTCTCTCCCAAAATACATGAATTTATATGTATTATTTTCTTCTCCTCCCTTTTCTCTATTACATTACATCAAAGCCACATCCCATAAAAAAAAGAACGCATTTTCCTTTCTGACTGCAAGACTTCAAGCAAAATTTTGACAGTCAAAACCCAGTGTAAAGATTTTTTCCACTTACGTATCTCGTATGACATCTGATATAATTTCTGTAAGATTGTGTAACACTGTAATGTAAGATTTCCAGTCTGTATTACCTCATAATTGCAGTCCAACAGTGCCATCATCTGCTTCTTCCAAAAAACATTTCTCTTTAAATCCTTTCACAGTAGTCTTAAGAAAGTCATATTGTTAGTAAACTATAATTTGACACTGTAATTTTCCTGATGTTAAAAGTGTATTTTTTCAATATAAAACACGATTATTAGTATTTTCCTGTTGTAAAATAAAAAAAAAAAAAAAAAGTCTGCCAGAAGTCTTAATCTACTGGACATTGTCATGAATTAGATTTATGAAACCTCTCATTTGAGTTTTAAAAGTTGGTTCCCATACTAATATATTGAACTAGATCTGCAGAATATTTATTTGGTCCGCAATGAACCCAGCTATGGACCAGAGGTTTATTCTCTGTAATGAGTGAGCATACAAACAGAAGACTCCCAGTACCTCAAAAAGTTTATTGTTCTAAGAATAAGGCAATAGAGAATGGATGGAACAGAAATGTGAGGAAAACAAAAGCTCACACCCAAAATCAGAGGTTATTTTTATAATTGCAAATCACAGAACAAAGACTGATTAATATAGGACCTGGCTTCAGTGATCTGAAAATATCCCGGCACACAAAGACTTTTGGAATACAAAAGTAGATTTTTGTACGTTCACCTCCTCTAAATGTGCATAGGAACACACCTTGAGGACGCTTGTAACATGATGAATCAATAGTGGGATTGTCGGTAAACAGAGACATGAAAATCAGTGTCAGAAAGGGAAATAACTGCAAAGCTTCTAAATGTGATAGCAAATGGGGAATCAATCCTCATTTCTGTACAACTTGTCCATTCTCTTCCTTCCTTTGTTAGAAAGGGCAAATAATAACATATATTAAAAAAAGACACGGGGAAAAAATTTTCTGTGAGGCCAGTGAAGCACTGGATAAGGTGACACAAAAACCCCTGGACAAAGAGTTTTTTGACTGGGCAAAGTCTGGCCATGCTTTCAGTAGAAGGTGTTCCTGGAGACCTCCTGAGGTCCCTTCACAAAAAGAAAAAAATCTCCCATTCTAGGATTCTAAATCATAGTCAGCCGCATAAAAGTCGTGTTATCTGACATGAGATATAACTGACTACACTGTTTAGCTATTGCAGTCACCTTGGATGAAAAAAATATTTAAATTTAGGCATTCATCTGAAAAGAAAGACAAAAGGGGATAAGAGAGAAAAACAGCACTGCTAACACATCAAATAGATAGCTAAAATGCAGTGATATTAGAAAATACTATTTTTAAATTAGATTAAGCTTCTAAAGCCAGAGTGTAATTGAAAGCAAGAGAAGAAAAGGAAGCTTTATGAACGATATAAAATCTTCTGAAGCACTTCCCAGTCTGAGGTAAAAGTAAGTGGGACCTGAGAACTTCTGCAGATGCTCTCTCTCCTCCAGGAACTCTGAAGTTATTAAGTTCCTTTCCATTGATTTCCAATGGCTTTGAATACATATACACAGTTAAAAGCTCTTTCATACTAACTATTTAATCTACACAATACTTACATCAATGTAGCACAGCATTTGTCAGGAATTAGTCTTTGCCTGTGTTCTTCCATCATATTGCTGACATCAGCTAGGCAAAGGCAGTAGCAGTTAAAATGATCCTGTCAGGTTGCAGCTGCACTTGACTCGTAAATCAGAAAAGCCATACAAATTGCATTCACACTTGTGCTTCACCTCTTCAAGCACATTTTGTCATTATTTAAGAATTCTGTTGTTGACAAGAAATAGCAATAACTGATCCCCACAAGGTCTCTCATTTATCTAAATGAATCTAAGGGGTGCAGGTGAGCTGACCGTCTTTCTTTTAATATACCTCCTCTACACCTTCCTAAGCTCTCTCATATAATACGTTTAGCAGTTCTGGGAAGACTGTGTATTTATAGGATGTTAGTGACATAAAAGGACTCCACAGCGAAAGAATTCTGCACAAAAACTATACAGTCATGCACAGGATCTTGATTTGCAAAAGCAACTCAAGTGGGTCTCTGAACTCAATTGAAAGGCATCCCCTGATAAGGGTAGGCAGTTTCAGACATTTGTTATACAATTTCAGAAATTTCCAGGGCACAGAGAAATTCTCTTTTCAGAAGAATTCTAAAGGTTCCTGTAAGAGGCATCTCAGAATTCAACACCCTATCTCTGCTCTGCTAATCTCAGAAAGAGAGCAAAAGAGAGCAGAAGGAAGTAGAGAGAAAGAAATAGGTCTAAATGAAAACTATATGACCTTCATGTGTGTTATACTAGTTGACACCACTGGCACAATGCTATTGCACTCATTTAAACTATGCCTCTCTCTCTTCTACTCTTGAACGGCCCCTTTATTCTCCTAAGTCTCCATGTTGGGTGCAAATTAGGGAAGGAAGGAAGTGACTATACACTATCTTTTCCAGACAAGGGTGCCTGAAACCAGGAGTCAGCCCTCTCTCCCTCTTCTTCAAGGCTGAATTGGACTGCAGACAGATGCTCATTTCTGGACGGCATGGTGATGGTGGAAGGAGGAACTCCTTCCAGACTTGCTCCTGGTCCATTTCCAGTGGCAAATGCCCAGCTGACAATTCCCTCTTCCTCTTTAGACAAAGGGAGTTGCGTGACAAGAATCTACTTTTTAAAAAGTCAGGGAAGTCAGGATGTCAGACCAGGCAGACTGCCTCATCCACTGCCACAGCCATACAGTACAGAGGACATCTGTCCTAAGTCCTCTTCAGAGGAAATTCTGCTCACAAAACAAGGGAATGCAGGAGTGCTTTTCCTAGCAGTATGAAATCTTCACAAGATATTTGAAAAAAAATTATAAAAAAGCCTTTTTTATCTACAGTCATTATCTCGATAAAAAGACTCCACAAACCTCATAAATAATTATATATATTGCCTCTTAGCTCATTTTTATTGGCTGAACAGTTTCACAGATTGAAGAAGTTTTCAACAAATATCTGATTATAAAAACCCTTTTCTTTTGACATTTTTCTTTGAAATTTCTGATGTTATATCATTGGTTTTAAAAATATTCATTCTAAAATATAAATAAATAAATAAAATGCCCTGTCTGAAAGCTACCATGGAGTTACTAAGCTGAATTCTAACACACCGTACATAGAGACTAACGTGTTATATATAAAGAAGAAGAATCCCTTTCGCATGGTAACTTCCACTTAATATAGATGCAAGTATTTTAGGCATGTTTTTTTCTTGCCATCACTGACAATTGCAAATATGATTTGATAGTACTGAAGTGATCATAATCACAAATTATTTAGAGAGAGAATTTCAGGGATCTAGCAATGAAACATTATTAGACTGCAACACTGTTAAGTTCAAATATCTGATTACTAACTGCTTTTAAGTGTGTCTATATTACATATTACCAGAATTGCTTGTTAACATATTTATAAGCCATTATTTATTCTCTTTATTTGCAATTATGTTTCAAAAATACTTTAGCTGTTATATTACTATGATGTAAACTTAATGTCACCCATCAATTCAGTTTCAGAAAATGGCTCAAGGAGCCATTCAATGCAGTTATTCAAAGGGCTTGTTATAGCTTATTTATGATTAAAATGTTCAGTGATTTTTACTGAAACTGTGTTTCTATATTCAACAGACAAAGCTGTATTCATAAAAATTTTGCACAATTAGATCTTCAGTAAGCTATGCAGAGAAATGACCGGGTCCAGAAACCAGGCTTTATGCCAGATTAATGTCCTAACTTGATTTGAAGCTGTTTAGGTATTTTACTAGCTCATGAAAGGAACAGTGAGATGCTTGTGAATGAAGGTCATTTGTTACCTAGATACCTAGATTTTTTCTCTGTTTGTCTGCTCCCAGAATACAAACATTCTCAGCATTGATAATTCATTTGAGCAGTGACTAAGATGCTTTTTTTTTTTTTTTTTTGATATCTTGGCAAAAAGTATAGATACATATCTTGATCAGCTGCTTCATATCATATGGGTGAAGATATCCAGATGTCTGTACTGGTCTGATTTGAAGTTTTCCATTGATTTTGACAATACATGACTTCTGGAAACGCTAAATCGTCTTGAAAATCCCATTGGCAATGTTTTGTGATTAGCATCCGATGTGACAAGCTTTCCAGTAGGGTCTATAGGTATGCACGCATGCAAGCATTGGTGTTAAATATGACGTGGACTACATGGTGACCAAAAGTTCTTCATTACACTTGTTTTTCTCACTTTCAAGAATAGTAGTTTGTTGAACAATAGAACACAAAAATTTAGTGTAAAGAAACAGACCTTTTTAAAATTAGCTTGACCAATATGATTTCATATACTACACTTTTCTCATTCACGCCTTTTAGAAAATCTAGATGTCACAAAGAAGAAGATTTGCTTATGACCACAGTAATCTTTTGGTGAGGCCCTGTGGCGAGTGCCATCACCATTGCTATTCAGACACAGGGGTAATTCTGTCTAACGTAAGAAAAAGAAGAGATGCTAAGGTGCCTTGTCATCTCTCAGATCACTTACACTTCAGCCCTCCTGTAGCTTTTGGTCTAAGCCAAAATAGCTAATTTTAGTGAATCAGGGAAAATATCCTGGGAATATCAGGGAAAATATCTCACAATCAGGGAAAAATATCTCACAGCCTGGGGTAGGGATATAATCATAAAGAATTTAAATATTCATTTGAAAGATGATCAGAGTGATTTAAATACAACTTCTTTGGTCATCACTCTTTGCTGAGTCATGTCCTCAGAGTTCTTGTACCATGTTGTTATTTGTTAGAACAGCTCAACTCTACATACCCTTCATTGATCTTATTAAAATAGATGAGCAAGCAAATAAATGCTTAAGAGGATATAATGTCAAGCCAAAGTATAACAATTTTATTCAGCTAATTAGGGATGGAACAATGGCACTAGTCAAATTAAGGTCACAAGTAAACTCTGTTATTAAGTCTGAATGGCTGAAGAAATAGATTCAAAGAAAAAGTAGGCATGCTGAACTATAGAATTAACACTGATGGGTCAGTTTCTGAAAATGGTTTATCCTAATGAGCAGAAAGTCCAGCAAGAGTGGCAGGATGCTGGAACGGATGAACAAGTTCAGTTGTGTTCCTGTCAAAATCTCAGATATGAAATGAAAGTATAAAGAGGTGGGGATAAGGACAGAAGATGCAGGAGATGCTTTCCAAGCTTGTGATTAGGAAAGCTAAAGCCCAGTGAATATGGTGAGGAGCAGGTAGATCAATAATAAAGGCTTCTACAGCAGCAAAAGAAAGACTCAAGAAAATGCTGAACCAGACAGGGGACCTAGTGACAAAAGACACAGAAAAGGCCAAGGTATTCATCACCTTCTTTGCCTTGTTCTTTACTGGTAAGACTTGCCTCCAGCAGTGCCACCTTTCTGAGATCCAAGGAAAAGTTGGGAGTGAGGAAGACTTACTCTTGGTGAAGGACGATCTGGTTAAGGAAAACTTAAAGTTACAGGACATGCACAAGTCCATGGGCCCAGATGCATTGATGAGTACTGAGGCAGATGGTCCGTGTCACTGTGAGGCCACTCCCAATTGTTGAAAGGCTGTAGTGATCAGGAGAGATTCTTGTGGACTAGTAGATAACAGATGTCACCGCTGTCTTTAAGAAGGGCAAGAAGACACCATGATGAACATGAGCCAGCAATGTGCCCTTGTGGCAGAGAAGAACATCGGCAGCCTGGCCTGCATTGGGCAGAGTGTTGACAGCAGGGCAAGGCATGTGATCCTTCCTCTCTACTCTACTCCATGAGTCACATCTGGAGTGCTGGATCCAGGTTCAGGCTCCCCAGTACAAAAAAAGGTATGGGGATACTGGAACAAGTCCAGTAAAAATGATGAAGGTCTTTGGAGCATTAGACATATGAGGAGAAACTGAGAGAGTTAGGATTGTTCATCCTGGAGAATAGAAGGCTCAGGGGTGTATCAAGGTGTATAAATGCGTTATGCGAAGGAGTAAAGACGATGGAGCCAGACTCTTCTTAGTGGTGACCAGAGACTGCACAACAGGGAATGGACACAAACTGAGATAGAAGAAATTCCACTTAAATGTAAGAAAAAAAGCTTTTTCACTGTGAGGGTGGTCAAACACTGAAGCACGTAGTCCAGAGTGGTTTTGCAGTCTCCACCCTTGGAGATAATCAAAGCCCAAAAGGACATGAGCAACCTGCTCTAGCTGATCCTACTTGAGCAGAGGTTGTACCAGATGATCTCCAGAGGCACTTTCCAATTCCAGGCATTCCGTAATTCTTTGAATTATTTACCTTGTATTAATCTTGTCTTGCAAAATATAAAGACTTTCTTTTCACTTTAAGATGCCAGACAAGGTTCTAGGTAATAAATTACACTGATGTGCCTGAACAAAATTGATAGCAGTAGGGAAAATAAGGGAGATGCTTTGGGTGTCTAGCAGAAAACACTTAATAAACTAAGAAATATACATTTATAACTTTTTTTTCAGTATCTACACTAACTCAGCATGAATTAGATCCTAGGAACTCCTATTAATATTCCCCTACCAATTACTTAGCATAAGACTTTTTTATATGTAATTAGAATAAACATTAAAAATTTTCATAAGGACAGTTTTTCTAGTCCTAATCAGTTTTGGTTTTATGTCTCTCATATGACATATCTTCTGCCCCTACCCTATAAAGAATTCTTAAGAACAGTTATTTCATTTTCAGCCTGTCCAAATCTTCTAGAAAATGTCCTCTATCATTTTTCTATCCCTTATTCTGTCACTCATCTACATTCTTCTGCTTGATTCCAGAGTTTTCTTTTATTTCTTCCATTTGGTGTCATAATGTTATTAAGGTCTGGGGCATAGCAACTATAAGTAACTTCCACAGATCAGAGCAGAAGTACTGGGCCTAGGGCATGAGAGGCTTTGAGCACTTTTACAAATCCTAAAATGCAATGAGCCTATGCTAACATTAAAATGTGTTGTCTATTTTGATTCTTCTTTTATTCTATCCAGAAACATAGGCATATTCTTGATTGCTATTTTAAATACTTGCTTTCATAGGGCTGTCAAAGACAATTATGAATTATTCATTGGTGCACTGTTAATATATAATCTACCTTTCCAGGGTTGAATTTTCATGCACTGAATTTATATTTCAAAAAATCCTTTTGTGTATTGTTAGGTAACCCTGTGTTGCTCTTATCTGAAAGAGAGAGATGACATGTTGACATAATAGAGGACATAGACTACAAATTAAAGAGACACTAAAAGCATTGATAATTATGCAAGATGATAGGTACATTTGAATCTGATAGCCATCCTATTCAAAAAAGCTATCAAAATTCACATTAAACTGATCAAGGATACGAAGCAAAACCACTGCGGTTCTTATTTGTTTCAGAGACAGACTGTAACACAGAACTAATTATGAAAGTAAAATTATTTGTGTTAATCTTCTAATCTTTAGACCCGTAAACACTGTTCCATCAAGTAATTATATTAAACCAACTCAGAGATGTTTTCTTCTTGCTAATCTCCAGCCAGTAAAGCCAATAAAAGCGGAATAATTAACTATACACAATTTTCTTTGCTTGATTATGGTTAAGCTTCAGCTGGACTTTCTAAAAGGCTAGCAAAGGACAGATGCATTTTATTTATTAGCCAAAACCCCTGGAGGGCAGAATGAGCCAAGCATTTTGACCTCAGCAGACACAATGACGTCTGATGTTAGGAGCAACAGAAGGTACAATGCCCAAAAGCAAGTAAAATGGAGAAGGTAGAATATATAAGCAAGCAAAAACCAAAGAAAGAACAATCAGCAGCCAAGCTGCCTTTTAAATACTCTCCTCAATCAATTTTTTGCTTTAAAAAGATCACCTTATTTTTTATTTACTCCCTTTTCTTCTCTTGGCTTTTTTTTTTGTTTGTTTGTTTTTTTTTGTTACTGCTTACTTTTTCTCACCCAATGCATTTATAGTTTATATTTATTTATAGTTTATAGTAGAAACCTACTATACAAAGCCAAAAGAACCCAAATCCATGTTAACATCATGCTTATTCTAGGAATTTCTAGAAAAGAAGTATACAGGTCAAGGCTCAAAAAGGATTTTTAATCCAAATTAAAAAAAAAAAAAAATGTGTTCATAATGCAGTGGGAAGCACAGTAGACTTGCAATAACAAAATAGACAAGATTAAAAAGAATACATGCTGAATATATCAGGTACATGTACAATTATGGGCCTTCATTCTTTAGTGTGTTTTAAAGTAAACTATCCATGTAAATGAGCTTGACTGAAAAATGATCCAGCTTTTCACTTTAAAAGCCCACATTTACTCTAAATTAGCATTACTTTCCTATCCACAATTAATTATGCATAATATGAAATGAGTTTCATATAGTTTAAGGGGTGGAGATAAAAGAAAGATCTGATACAACTTAGGCATGTATTCCTGTATTATTTTTCCTGTTCTTCGTTCAGTTCAATGTGACATTGTTTCTTTCCTTACATATGCTCTTTTTTTCCCTTCTGCTTTCTTATTCTGTTCCACCTTGTGCACTCTAGACACAGATATGTGACAATGATGTTAGTAGATCAGGAGTGTTCAATGTATTTTTTGCAGGTATAATTTTCCAGCAAGAAAAGCATGAATTACGTAACTGTTATTCAGGTCAGCTCTGTTCCCATATCCCTAACTAAACCACAAACCTTAATATTCCAAGTCTATCTTAGTATATAATTCGACTCCTCCATTTTTCTCTGGACTGAATCTCAGATGGGTTGAAATATATCTGGGCTGGAGCCTTTATTTCTTTGTCAACATCTGTAGTATTTTTTATCAACTTCCTTACCTATTTTGCTCCTAAAAGCAGTTGTTTCAGCGAAGACTTGCTTTTAATTTTCTCATCAGTCCAGTCAAGGAAGTCAGGATGCAACTCAAGTAGCTGGAAGCAAAGTTAAAAATACAGTTAAAAGTCAAAATTAACACGCAGTCTCCACTGGAGAATGAACATGATTTGTTATTATAACAGGGGGTGGCATTAAGCATCTTTAAGAGTTATGGGAGATAATTTTGTAAGTTTTTAAGTACTACGTACTTCATGGAGAAAAGAAAACAAAATTTGCAAATCCCTGTGGCGGCAAGTGAGCAGCAGGGGGCTACCGGCAGGGAGCTCAGCTCGCCAGTTTATTTTTAGCAAGGCAAGGTTTTTATACTTGCGCGCGCTACACACGTCCGCCACGCACTCGCTCTACCAATCCCAGTCTGCCAGGTTCATGCACCCAGGGTTTTCCGACCACTCGGGTACGGAGGTCTTCTTTATCCGATCATTGTCTGTCATGCCAGTCTCTCACTTCCTCAAAGCTGTTTACTCAGTGTGAGCTCCTTCTTACCAGTCCTGCTGAGCCGGTTGTTTTCCACACTTGTGGCCACTCGCTGCCCTCTGGTGATTTTCCCATTAAACAACCTTATTCCCACAAATCCCTTTTTAGTAAGATCACAGATTGTGTTCCATGCCCAGATATTAGCGGGATGCCCTATGTTGGACCTAACAATTTAGCAAGATTTGGTCTGAAATTTTCAAACACATTTTCGGTGAGAAGAATTTGCGAGTTATTTGGCTGGTTGTTTTCTTCTCCCCATCTTCATGTACTCAAAGGTCTGATTCTAGAAGTAAATTGAAGAATAAACCTCACTTCCAACCTTGCTGCTAGGAGAGAGCTTAACATTACTGCTAGGCTCTTTATTTTTAAGTTCACCAAGTGTGGAAGGAGGAAAAGATTATTGCAGAAAGGACAAAAACTGGGATTTACATTTGCTTTTCAACAGATTAAAAATAGCCATTCTTCTTATTTTGCAGTAGTGATGAGAAAGAGACCTGTCAGATTTGTAGAATAACCCCAAGTTGTGTATTTAAGGAAAGTGTCACTTTTGTTGCCCCATTCCCTTGTCCCCTGACAGCCATAGAGATTTCACTGAAAAAGATATGTATCTGCAGAGGGGCAGGGGATTTTCTGGCATTGGAAAAAGAGTAAGTCTTAATTAAGGTATGTATTCCCTTCACTCCCTTGAACAATGAAAAACACGCTGAGAGCTGTGATCTGGAGAAAACTGACAGCAATTTTGGCAATTCGACTCCACTAATAGGACAGCCAATTTTTCCTGTCTGTTTAGTGAGTTTTGAGTTTTGCTGACGTAAAAATTCACCAGAGAATGATCTGAAGCAATTATAATCCCAAACTATAGGTGATAATTTTCATCTAATTTAGTAAAGTACCAAAAGTATTCCCGAACATTTCTGGACTACCATCAAATAATACCAGAATTCGAATATTTATTTTTGCTGTTTTATATCTCAGATAGTAAGTTCTCCTTTTCATTGTTTTAACTACGTATTTATCTGTTTATTAATGTAGGTATCTGTGAGATCTTGCTCATGGGAGTTAGTAAACGTAACTGCTTAACGCTGAGGCCTTTCACTGCCTTAGCTTTAGGAAGATGTAATCCTTCAATGTCTGGCAAATCCAGAAAGGTGTCTGCATTTTTTATAGTAAAAGTTGCCTGGCACCTGAAAAAATTCTTTCATTTGGTACTCACAGTCATGCCTTTCTTTCCTTAACCAAGTGTTTGGAAGAGAGAAGAAAAATTTACTTTGTCTTCAGATTAAAGTAAGAGTGCCTGGCCTGATTCTAATATTAATTTCTGATCCTCCCAGGTGGAGGTGTCATCTTCAGCAGTAGCTGAGTGTATTTATTGCTCAATGTAATCCCTCCATTTGAGAGTTTAAAATAGTGGAAAGCAGCTTAAGTTTTGTTCTGTATGAGTATCTGTTGTATAATGACCATTCCTACATTTCCAAGTCAAAATCATGAACAGAATTTTATTTCATGTTCCCTCCTTTCTCTCCCTCTTACTGACGATTTGGTCAATTAACACTTCCAAGCATTGCATCTCTTAGAGACTCAGGAAAGTGTGAAATTGCCTTGGAGTAGTGACAAGGATGAAGAAATCTTCCAGAGCCATTACTATAGCTCTAAATCTGGAGTAAAAATTAAATATAGCATATACTGTGAGCTAGAAGCCAAAGCAAGGAGAAAATATTTAATTTTCATGCTCCAAGTCATTTAATAACCACTAATACAAAAGGATTTAGGTCAGAATCATGATCTGAAATTTGAATGATAATTCACCTCATCTCCTAATTCTTAGCGGAAAAAATAAATTAACATTTTCCCACTGGCATTCTGTACACATTGACTTTCTTTGCATCACTGTGGTTGAGAAAGAATGACACAGAAGGGAGAAATGCTGATCTGCTTTTTGCCCTGTTTTTTAAAACATTTGCAACTTAGCAACACTGGGTTATTAAAATGCTTACTGCACTTCTATGCTGATTTAGTTCAATAGAAAAGCTCTTTCAGGAAATAGTAGGGAGGCAACACAAAGTGTTGAATAAGTACCTTTCTAGTAAAGACCAAAATAATGCTATTAGTAAGCTGCAAAGAGGGTACTTCCAATCTACATGTCTGCTTATTGCATCCTGGAAAAAGAACAGATGAAAAGAAACTCAATTCAAAGTGACCCACTAGAAGGACTTGCATTCTCTTACAAATGGAAGCAATCTTTTAGAAGAAACATTCAGAGGAAAAGTTATACCAGGCCCTATGTATCAGCCCCCTGTGCCTAAGGGGATTTGCTTGAAAAACTGAGTATCAGTTTGGTAAACAAATGATTTTTTGAAAGAAACACAGTTCCAATGACTTTTTTGTTGTCAGTGGTAGCACTTTCTCCAATAGGTAACTTTGCTTGCCTTTTTGCAGTCATTCAAGACATTGAACTCTTCACTCTACACAGTTCTGTACTAATGCATCAAAAGGATATTTCATGTGTTATATAAAATTATAATTGTGAATTTTAGGGGAACTTACCACAGCATGGATATACCAGCTCCCCAAAAGTTTCAATGTCTTTTGACCTGGCTAGTGAATATGCTGCATCATTCTCCATATTGAAGATTCTATCAGCTATGATATTTCAATTAAAAGCCTTTCGACTTTAAGTCTAAATGAGAAGATAAATTCCTCAAAGGGACCTTGGCACAGTTAGTCAGTTCAGGACTGTCAGCATCACTCTCAAAATTTTCAGGCCTTGCTTGCTTGCCTTAGGCAAATGACAGATGCTAGGAAGACAGATTCAATATGAAGCTTTTGATGGTTTGTGAGCAGGCTGGATGCAATATTAACGTGATTCAATATTTTTTTCTATAGTGCATGCAGTTGCAGCAGTGTTTTTAATGAATTATAGTGCAAGTCAGCTAAAACCTTAGAGGACTTCATTAAAACTGCAATTACTCAAAGAAATTTGACAGACAAAACACAAAGAAAATCTGAACTAGAACTACATCCAAAAGAAAATATGCCTTTCATTCTAGCCTCTTGTTGTTACCTCTTGGACACCCAGTGAAAGAAAGTATATGAGACTAAAGGCAAAAACAATAGAGAATTTAAATAAATAATCCAAAATACGAATTCTGCTTTCAAGTTACAATGGGTAAGTGTGCTATCCATATTTGCAAAGTGCTTTTTTTCCAAAACCTGGATGAGGATAATTTTTCCTCTGTATTAATATGGACAAACAATTTCAGATTAGGTGGTCCCAGTCCACCATTGTTATCCATTAGAAAGCCTCAAAAAGTTAGGACTACATCAGTGTTTTATACTTAACTGCTATTCTGACTCTCGATTTAGGAACCCCAAGTAAGACTGGAATTTACTGCTAAGTGTAATCTGCTCCTCTATAACTGGTAACAAATGCATTTCCTTATAAAAAGTTAAAATGTTTAACACATCAGCTATATAGGAAGACATTTACATTATACTCTTCTAGTTATTAATCTGTTATTCACACTGACCCAAAGCAAATGCCAAAAGTTATCCACTTAATTGCACCTAAGCTATCTATCACTCCCTTAAATAATACCCACTTATTGTTAGAATATTAGCATTGATCAAGGGCCATTCCCCATTGGCAGTTTTATGTCACCTGCTTGGTGAACTTCTCTGAAGTTAGCCCTCACAAAACAGACAAAGCATCATCTATCATGTGTGACCCCATTTTTACTTACTTAATTTCAATCACTGAGATTGGGTAGATCTTGCAAACAATGAAAATGTGAAAAAAATATATAGGGCATGCAAATATCTGTATGAGTTATTTTAGAAAAATGTACATTTTATAAAATAAGTTTGTGATGCTTTCTATATGTTTGGCAAAATGGCCAAAAAGCATCTGAAT
Organism: Microcambeva ribeirae; assembly: GCA_035222435.1. Classification (NCBI taxonomy): domain Eukaryota; kingdom Metazoa; phylum Chordata; class Actinopteri; order Siluriformes; family Trichomycteridae; genus Microcambeva; species Microcambeva ribeirae. Next base: position 17,117 of record JAYECN010137920.1, read on the forward strand.
ATATCTGAGTAATGGAGAGTTTCCTTAATTCTCCCATGAGAACAGCAACATATTCAATGAAGAAGTTTTAATTTTAAAGGGAAAGACCTCATGCTGGGAGTTTATTGCCTTCCCCTAAAATATAAAGTCCATCAATGACTTAACAAATGTACACTTGCTTTTTAAATAGTAACACTGGATGTCATGAGTCTCACTTCTAGAAAACTATAAATCTCAACTTCTACTCTCCAGTGACAGTGAGTTCTCTTCCACAGTGCACACTGTTGGTAGCACAGTCTCAAACGTAACTTTGAATTGAGTTGCAAATGAGCTGCAGCAGAAAGGTAGTATGAAGATAAAGCTATCTTAAGATGCCATTCTTTAATTTCTCTTGATAAGAGAATTAGTATCTAGTTGGCATCATTCTAAGTTTCCTTGAGCTGAATTATATAAGGAAACTTTTGTGAAATCCAAATCCTTGCAAAGTATGTGACATAAAATGACCAGTCACACAATTCTGATGCTTTTCCAAAAGGACTTCTGCAAGACCTTCAGAAATTGCTTTTGTTAATTTGCTTTTCTAATAAGTACTAAAGTTGGTGCAACTGATCTTATTATTTTAAATGTAAAGATCTGTGGAATTATTTACCAAATACCTTGAAATGGCAGGAGTAGAGTAAAATGCTGAGTTAGTGATTTTTAAAAGCCTTCTTGACCAGAGATTTTTGTAAAGACATTTCATATAGTTCATCTTATAACCTAAGACTGACAAAATAAATACCTATAAACAAACCGTATAGATGAAAAATAATTCATCATTCTGAAAGTCTGAAAGATTTTCGTTTTTTTCTTTCATTGCACATTATGTAACACAAAAATCAATGGTATGATATTATTACTCATCTGGGGTAATGGCAATTGTTTCATCTTCATTGAAGGAATTCCTTCATTCAAGGAATAAATCCCTATGGAGCAGCCAGGTCCAGCCAGTGATGCAGAGGGAGAGGTTGGTGCCTCTCCCAGCAGCAGCAGCAGAAGCAGAAGGGATGTGGTGACGGGCCAGCCATCGCAGTTTGCAATGGCAAAAATGAGAAGTACTTCTCTAAGCATGGGTTTTTGCAAGCAGACTCTTTATATAGGAGTAGGATACATGGATCTTGTCTTTAATTTGCTATGCTGGAGACTTCTGGGGGACATAGAATCTTGCCTCAGGGCAGAAAGGGTGAAATTTCTTTTGTCAGAGTCAAGCTTACCAGAAGTCTACCTTTGGAGCAACTCTGGCAGTGCGATCTAGAATACTTAGAGATCCTACTTGGAAAAACTGCAAATCAAGTATCTCATTACTCTGCAGCAATGGCATTGGCTTCTTGAGAAGCTATTTTTGGAGACAACCAGGATTTGGATGTTATGTATCATAGAAGCCTGAATCTTTCAAACTGAGGAGATTCCCACCAGAAAGAATATAGGTTTTCCTTAACCTTTCACAAATAGGCAAAAAGAAATGACTGAGAGACTAAAAAGTCTGGTACGAAGACAGGTTCCCTAAAACAAGCAGCACTCTAAGCCTAGCGGATCTGAAAAGACCTGAGGAATAACTGACACAGGGTTTCTTGTGTAACACTTCCATTTGTTAACTAATTTCCTGATCGCAAAAAGCTTCTGAGACAACTATTTCTAATGGAAATATTTCTAATTTTACTATTTATAGCAGTATTGCAACAGAGCATCCTACAAATTATATTTTACCATATGCTAGATTTGACTAATGTGAATGATTTTATGAAATACTCAAAATATTTAGGCATTTCATGTAGTGACTGAGTGGAGCAGTCCAACTGCGTAACAAAGTGCTTGTTATTCCAGCCATTTCACAAAATGCCTACAAATTTGAGTCACTCCTCAAAGTGAATGCCTGAAACAGTCACTTTGCAAAGTGTCAAAAAATTTTAAATATCTTCTGAAGTGACTGGTTTCACAATGTAACAGCAACATCAGCTGAAGGTGACACTATGACCACACTTAAGTCAAAGTATATCAGTAAAGAATTCAAAGAGATAAGAATATCATACCCTATATCTGAATATTTCTTTGTTTTTATGCACATAAACATTAGCAAATATTTATTTAGGTGTAAAATAAAAATAAAAGAAAGTAAAAATAAAATAAGAGCTAAAAAAAACCTAAAACTTTAACAAAAGCTAAAAGGAAAAAAAAACTAAAGCTGTAAAAAATGAAGCAGGCACATGCACAAAATATGTCATACAGTATAAAAATTGCTGAACATGGATAACTTTTTTTAAGAGCCTTTAAGAGAGAAAAAGAGATAGTTTTTATCACCTCCATTTTGTATTTAAATGTGTGTTTCATACACAACTGCAATTAGCTGGAGACATAAAGGACATGCTGCATCCAGCATAACAGGATACAGTCCTAATCTTCCACTATATTGCACTGTTTATGTTCCACCATTCTGAATGTTATACTCTACGAATGAATATCCTGATATCTTACATGAACTGAGCCACTGAAACTCTTAAGATATCTTTCTGAGATGTGTTTTGTTGCTCCATTCATAAGAATCAAAGGAAATTCAAAATTCAGACACCAACCAGAACAAGTATTAACATAAAATAAACTGCCCTGTATCCATTAAATGACAATATTGAAATTTCAATTCAAATATTAACTTCTCAAAATGAGAGAGGACAAGGGAAGGGGATAGTATACAATATAAGAAGGTTTTAATTATACGAACAAGTACTATTAATCCTTTTGGATCTATGGCACATTAAGATCCTGTGTCAACAAAGCACTTAGGTATGTTCTTATCTTTAAGCCCACAAGTAGACCAATGAAGCATATATCTACCTATCTACAAATGTTTAAATTAAGAGAATAGTCTCAGTGCAAATCTAGGAAATGTTTAGTTTAATATATTTAGTAATGTAGTAGTAATATAGCACATAAAGTAATGAATTCGTTCCCTTCAGCATATGTATTAAAATGTAACAGCACATGGTAACCATAGTACTACTACTATAGAGCCAATCACGTGAATGCAACAGCTCTTATATTCAAATCAAATGGATTTCCAAGCTGTTTTCCATTCCCCCACTATGCAGTCCAAACAATATGCAGTGAAAATAAGTGAGACAACAGCCCTCGAATCTCTGATTCAATATTGATCAAATTATATCAGCAGTGTTAGCAGGGCTAATGTAAAAGCAGTCTGCAGTTCATACTTAGAACTACACAGAGAATGGAACTGTACCACTACGCAGTCTGCTATATTAATGTAGATATACAAGTGTTTAAATGTATGTACACAAGCTCACTGAGTGCCGTCTTCATTCTTTTTACAGTTGTGTTAAAATCATGTAATTTCCTCACTCTCTGTATACTCTGCCTACCCTATCCAGAGAGAATTCTGAGTCAGTTATATTGCAATACTTTTGTGTTGTAATACATGTGCATGAAGAAGAGTTAGGGATTATGAGAAAAGTGATTTTCCTAAGTGTCAGAAATGTGATAGCTATCCAGTGTGTGGATTTTCAGTTAAGCACTGGATGGTGTCTCTGATAAAAATCTCCTAATAAATTTGGAAATAGTCAGAATTCATAAATGAAATGTATGATGGGTAAGGGTCTGACAAAAATAGAGGAACAGCATTCAGCAATAATAAGAGAAGAAATATCCTATTCAAGGGAAGATGCATAATTTCTTTCAATATTACTAATGGTACCATCCCTACTTAGTGCTTTATATGCAGTCTTGAGTTAAAATGTAAGAGTATATCTATCTTGGACGTTTCCTGACGGCATGAAATTCAAAGGTACTGTCAATACAATAAAAGGATGAGGATACCATGTTCCGTCCATATGAGTCATCTCATGGGGTTACAATATGTGTTTGTAAATATATCAAGGATAAAGACATCAGGCTGTGGATATATTTAAACAAAGAGATTATTCTGGAATATAAATGAGTATATAAAGATGAGTCATTTAGCCAAGAAATTGCAAGTTTTTTTGACTTCTGTAGTAGTGAAGTCTGAAGGCTAGAGCTGATATCTTCAGTGGAAGGTTGCACCCTAGTGTGAAAGCTTCTTGGTGTCACACACATATATGTCCATATAAGCATCTCATTTTTGTACTTGTTTGATATATTTGAATGAGCAAAACTTGAGGAGGTAGCAAACCCCAGCAGTTTTAAATCTGAGTTTGATATACTCCTAGAAGAGACTATGTGACAAGGCATCTTGGAGAAACATAACTGGCCTTTGTAACATAGAAAGAAAAAAGAGCCTTTGATGCTTCCATTCATACAAAAAATAAAAGCAGCACAGGTAGCTAGGTATATTTTATGTTGTTAGACAGCTTTACACTTTTGCACATACCCTCATTAATCATCAGGTAAATAAACTGCCTCCATTTCCAATTTAGTAAATGTATTATGGGATCAAATATAATTAAATTGGTGGCAAAAAGAGGTAAAATTAATAACTCTGGTTGTGTTTTTTTCATAAAGTTCAATTCAGCAGTTTATTTTGTTTTCCGTTGAAAAGGTTAAATCATTATAGTGAGACTACTAAGAAATTAATTGATTTTTAAATATTGTAAGTAATCAGGATCTTAAATATAGACATAATTTTTAATTATAAAAAGTTACAGTTGAATTCTTTCCATATACGTGACTTTAACACACAATAGATGTAAAAAGTAGGTCAACTTTTCATCGCAAGTACAAAACAGTGTTATTCATCTTTCAATATATTGTGAAAAATAGAATAATTTGGGATGTAAAAGTTCCATAATCACACAGCTGATTACTCAGTGAATCTGTGCATTGTATTTCTATGAACGCCTCTCAGCACTGACTGCATACAAGTTCATGAAAGCATCAACTTTTTTGCACTCACATGTGATTACTGTAGCTCAAAGTTGCAGATTTTCCACATAGCCATGGCATGCATTCTTAGTAAGTATTTATGCATAGGATAACACTCGTTCATCAGTGAATAAAGCAAAATTGTCTATTACTGTACTGCTTTCTACACAGATTCATTTTGAAGAATTGATCTTAAAATGATGAAATATTTCTTATATTATATAATGTTATTTATTATATATGTATATGTATATATTATATAATGTCTGGCTTGCAGTTACCTGAGCAGATTTTCTAAAAAATATTATAGGTAGAATTATTCAGTCTACTATGGATGGGTTCGACAGATTTTGTGTCTGATTTTACTACTAATTTTTTGACCACTGCCTGGCTGATGTTGGTGTTTAGAATGTTAAGATTTTCCTCAGAAAATGCATTCACCTTTTTTTCCCCATCTTACAACAATTTCTTAAAAGTGAATACCTCCTGGAAAACACACATACTGAATTCTCTATTCCATCAATTGTCATCTGATTTTCTCTTCCTTCTGCAGGAGATGGAGTTCAGACTTAATGCTGCTTTTGGAGCTTTTCTCTTTATCTTTATTTAGCCTTTTAAAAAATATTTTAACTATAAATGATTGGAAATCTTTATTCCATTCTCTAGGCATATTTAAGTGCTGGTTCTATACTGTTGAATATATTAAAGCTCCCTTCTTTTTATACTGCAATATAAATGGCAGTTCACTCAGAAATATTAAGTAAAATCTAACTAAGTATGTCTGTAGGAATATGTGGTTCTATGAAACAGAATTGCTGGGCCTGATTATGCAACCTATCTGAGTGCATTTAGGAGGATGAAGCTCTAGCAAACACTGTTAGACTGCAGATAAATTCTAAAAAGCGAGAATAAATTCAGAGGACATTTTTTTTTTTTTCACTGTATCATGCAGAACTCTGTGGTTTATTTTGTAGTGAGTTTAGAAGAGAAAATGATACGTCAGTCACCCCAAACCTATATTCACTTGAAAGCAGTTGATAACCTCCTGTCCAGCATCAAGCAGCTGTCAGTAGTGGCACTCATGCTTTCAGCCTTTCTGAGTTTGCATCGATTATTTTGGCAATCTGAAAAGTGACAAAGAATTCACAGTTCAGTGGATGAAGACATTTAATGCTGAAAGGTGCATACTGAGCTTCCAAAATGGGTTGAGAACAGAGGGAAAGGAAGAAGAGGAGAGAATTTTAGCCCTCACTGTGTTAAAGAGCTGTTCATTGTTCAAGTATAGGAAGCAGCACCTAGTCTAATAAAGGAAGTGAGTTAATATTTATTTCTGTTACAGAAACCACACGACTATCATGTGCTCTTCAAGTAAGAAATAAATATATTTTAGGAGAGGGAGAAGGTGAGGAAAGAATGGAAAGAGAAAGAGAAGGGACATGAGAAAGGGGAGAGAGAGGGGGAGAGGGAGAGAGAGCAGGAGAGGGAGAAAGAGAAGGAGAGGGAGAGGAAGGGGTTTGAAGGAAAAGAGCAAATATACCTGGACCACCAGTAGAACTTCCAAAAGGATGTTAGCTATAAACACAGAGACCTCTGGCAAAAAGGAGAGCCCCATTAATACAGGCAATCCAAGATATTAATATTAAGGAAGGACAGCATACTACTGTAGGGAGAGAGAGGGAAGAAACTTCTTCATCAATATAGACACGCAGAGTCATTCAGGTTTACTTTACGGTTAAGCAGACCAAGTGTGGGAGTTTTTCTTTCCCTTGTTAAAGACGGCTTCTAAAAAACCTCAGAGTATCACTGTCCATTCTATATGCTGTAAAAAAACACTTTTATTTGCATTTCTCTGTATCCACCCTGAGTTAATACTGACTTCAAAGGATCTGGCTACAAGTAAGGAGTGCCTCACCACTTTGGAATGGTGATTTTCTGAATCAGAGTAGTAAGGCACCTGAAGAGTTCCCCAGGATATTTCCCCAACTGTTTAAGAGTAATGCACTGTAGCACAACAGGTATCTCAGGGATTAAGCCTTCTACCATGAGAGTCTGTTTAGGAAGATATATTTTACAGTAATATGATAACAAGGGAAGCTTCCTTGCAGGCAGTAAAATACTAGGGAGCATGCTGCATTTTAGATGTATGTTCAAGCAGTAATTTGCTCACTGTTATTTTCCTTTCCAAATTTTTTTCTTTTTTTGTCTCCTAATTCATTAGCTGTATATTAGTACTAAGCACTTCTATGGTTATTGAGCTTATAACAGTTGATTTTTACAGTCCTCAGTGTATTTACCTTTCTGTAATACGTGTACAATGAAAAATGAGATCATACAGACAGAATATCAACAAACTGAGCTCAAACTTTGGACTTTTCTTGAACAAAATATCTCTTTTTTCATTCCTTAGAGATGGCTCTTCCCAGACCTCAAATTTCAATTAACAAATTCCGTCAAACTACAGCACTATGCAAATTTCTAGCTGCAGATGCAATGGAAAAATAACCAAAACATAAGAAGCACAGCAAAGTTAATGAAGCAGCAAAAAATGAAAGGAAAGATAGGGCCCCATGAGCTAAGTAGTTAAGCCAATATCATAGTGCTACATAAGCCACAATAACAATATTACATACTACATAACTTTGTGACCTAGGAGAAGGATATTTCCTTGATTTTAACCTAAGAAATTTGCCTGTGAAAACTCACCATTCAGTTGCACCAAAAAAATAAAAAAGAATGTGTTTTCTCATGCTGATAACCAGAATGTTGAGTAGCTTAATGGACTTTCTGAGTATGGAAAGAAACAGGAAGAGAAGCTGTAAAGCTTCAAGTACAGTGAGAAAACAATAGCAGAAGACAGGCTGGGGACATTTCTGATGTATTTGTAAGGCAATCAACTTACCAATACCAGCCTCAGCCTCACTAAAGCCAACACAGTTATACAAGTTACAGAAGCTGAAACCAGGCATCCTGAGGACATTGGCAGGTTGTTTATTCTGAACTAGTGTCACTGTGCCTTTATTGACCATGGCAGAATAAAGCCAGTTCTTGTGCTACCCTGAGCTTGGCAGCTACAGCATCCACCTATCAAGAGCCTCGGTGCCCAGGGAAAACTGTCTGTGGAGAAGCCAGAGAAGAAAGATCGCTGAAAAGAAACTTACTGCTCACATGTATGCAGCCTATAAAATGAGTATTTAAGAAGTTTCTTCCCTTTATTTGAATCAGATATTCTTAGTTTTCACCTTTAATCAATGCCTTACTCTTTTGCTGATCTGCCTCGAAGAACGGTATTCCTTCTTGTCATGCCTGGTAGTTAATTCGTATCGAGGAGTAATATTTCAGGGAAGAGTCACCTGAGTCACACAGGGTTTTGGAGTCACCTCTATGAGTATCATGGATGTCTAATTTACTTCTGCATGTTTAGAAACTAAGAGATTTCAAAATCAGTAATTCAAAGAGGAAGAAAGCTGAAGTGCACGAAATAAAAGATTCTTTTATTTAGGTAATGGTTTGCAATGTTTGTTACCCTTGCTTGTAGTGCACAATATAAACTAGACCTGCTCTCTCAGATTCTCAGCAAAGAATATTATTAAAATATAGCCCTTGAAAAGTGTGCGCAGAGCACGGGGAGGCAAGAGATCCAATCTGATCAGAAACATTGCTCTCCTGCCTCATTCAGGGCTGCTCAGAGAAATAAAAACTTTTTAAATATAGTATTGCTAGTACCTCTGAAATACAGCCTTTTTGGTTTTGTTGTTGTTGTTTTTCCTGCAAACCTCTATGTTTCACTAACCAGAAACACACAAAGCGCCTATCAACTGGACAGAAAAATGAAGCTTGAATATTGTGTATTGCAGATTTTAGACAAAGCAGACTTTGGAAGTACTAAAACACCATTTTCTTCCACAGTACCTCTTCATAATTTTTTACTCAAGACATGCAAATTAGAGGTCTATTATTTCAGCAGTGTCTATAGACAATGGTAACAGCTAAAGTTTACCTTTTTCACAAAGGAAGGAAATGTTAAAGACAATAAAACAAAGCATTTTTAGCTGTGTTTTTTTATTGTTTTCTCCCTGTCTCCTTGAAAAGAGAGTAAACCAAACAGTCAGCCTCAGGAAAAGGAGCAATCTTATAAAGAAAAATATTGTGTCTGGGAAATGGAAATTCAACGCACTTTCCAAAACTAGATTAATGTAAACTGCAGAATGAATGACTTGATATATATCTGGTTCATCCCAGTTCACATGAAAAGAAATCAGAGCCTCAGGATTTACACAGTCATTTCCAGAAAGTCAGGTCATCAGGTCACTAAATTTAGATATTTAGGCAACTGCACCCAACTCCATATTTGATTGAAGACCTTCTGACAGGTCAGAAGTGCTGAACCTTCACCATGCTAGTAATGTGCTAAGGAAAAACTGAGCTAATCTCTTCCAGAAAAAAGCAAGCAAACAAACAGACACCCCTGTGCCTCACTGATTAATATTGGTTTGGTGGATTTCTTAAAGAAAATATAGGTTTAAGCGCATGAAAACATCAGCAGAGTGGATATGTCATAACTGTGTATAGCATGGTTGTTTCAGGTTATGTGAAAGGAGAATGGGGTAGGTCAGCCTCCAAACTGCCTTCTAAATCAACGGGTGTCTGTCTTCTAACACACCTGTCAAAGTCATTTTTAGCCCCTTACAGTCTTCATCTTCAGCAGTAGGAGCATATTTGTTCTGTCTTTGCGTAGCTGATGTTGCTTGGTAAAATGTCCTTTTTTAACTATCCTTATTAGTGGGACCAATCTCCCATTCTTATTCGGCTTGTTATTGTACAGGTAGAATACCAAATTTTTCCCAGAGTGTTTGCAACTCTAAGAAAAGAGGACCCAGGGAACAGAGGTGTGAAGGAAAACAAAGTACTGGGAGAACGATGAGACAATGCCTGCGAGACATGATCATTCTGCTTTTTGTCTCTGTAATTGCCAGAGGGGCAATGGGGGCGAATGGGGGCGAATTAACCTTGGGCAGTTGTTACAGAAAGGAGTACATGATCTGAATAGCAACACAAAAAAAAAAAAAAAAAAAAAAAAAAAAAAAAAAAAAAA
>JAYECN010138028.1:0-27072 GCA_035222435.1 Microcambeva ribeirae
ATATAATAATTGAGACATTTGTATTTTCAGAGGCATTAGAGCTTTAATACATCTTGGCTGAAATTATAATTCTTTAAAACCTCCTACTATTTTAAGAAGCCATTTAAGTAGGAAAACTAATTGTTGCAAATAGCAGTTTTAACGATAGCTTAAACCTCCAAAACCAGAGCAGATCCTCAGGGTGCTGCCACAATTACAAATTGCTCCGTTTCGCAGATATTTTGCATAGTTTTTGCTTTTTTGATTGTTTGGCTGCAAGGGAATTTTTTAGTTGCACTTAACGTGTTTATTTCTTGGTCATCATTCAGATTTTTAAGATGGAATTTATACATTTTTTAATGAAATATGTATTATTAGTAAAGGCGTTAGGAGAATATGTAACATATCGTTGCATTTTCAAACAACAAGCTTTACAAGAGAGGCAAACTCATGCTAACCGAAGCTAAGAGTGTAAACAAACCACAGAGTTTTTCACCTGACAGCGACGGCGATGTCCAGTTTTAGCATCTTTACCTTATTGATGCGGCTCATCCGCCGCTCCTCCAGGTCCATTTTGGCGCGGAGGAAGTTGGCGTGCTCGCTGTCTTCACTGGGCATCTCAAAATAGACGTCGACTCCGTCTGTAGCGCACGTGGTGGGCACTGCGACCACAGGGGGAAAAATATCAATGAGTTAGAAGCAGAAGTACGCGCCCTGTTACAGATCGTACGGCGGTATTAGTGATGTCATAATTCAGCGTCATTTCCCTCACCGTCTACATGGATTGGAGGCACCTGGGTCGGACTCTTCGCTCCCTGTGAGTTCTTCTCATAGTAGAAGTTCTCCATGTAGTCGGCGGTCTGGTCCCGCCCGGAGTCGACGGGGTACTCGTACTCCTCCGGGTCCTTCGCCGTGGTGGCCGGCGCGTCCTCGTCGTCCTCGTCGTCCTCGTCGTCTTCGACGTCTTCCTCCTCCACGGCCTCCTCTTCCTCCTCGTCCAAGTCGTCCTCGTCTACCGCGGCCGCGGGAGGGGGGCGGGGCGTGTCCTGGAGCATGCGCGGGGAGGCTGCTGCTGAGGGGGAGGGGTGCGCGGTGGCCGCGTGCGGGTAGCGGCGTTACCCGCCGCGTGGCGGCCGTTGCTCCCGCTGCCCGCCGGCCCTTCCCCGTCGCAGGCCTGTAAAACGTGACAAGGGCGGCAGCGCGCGTGTCTCAGGTCCTCTCTGAAGGGAGATCTCGAAGGGAGAGCTGTGCTAGCCTGCAGATTTAAGGGTGGGAAGCAGTTCTTCAGCGTTCCTACGGCATTATCTTGCTTTAATACCTGCGTATACTTAAAGTTTCACTCGTCCAAACTCTCTTAGCCTGCATTATTCATGAATACGCGAAAAAACACATCCCATCCCATGTTCTGATGAAAGTACATCCAAGGCTCTGTGCTGTGTAGCAGCATTTAGTTCAAACGTAGAGAAAAAGCTGTGGAAGGTATCATAATCACAGCTAGCAAAGGGAATTTTACTTTTTTTTTTTTTATTTTTGCAGTCTAAACTGCCCTATCTTGAAATCGGATGTGGGTCTAGTAAAGTGTTGAAGCTGAAGAAAAACTTCACCTAAAGGAATTAATTTCATGAGCCATGGAATACTGTGTAGTATTTGATCACATCATGCACTGAATAAGCTCTTTTTAATAATTAAATGCCACTTAATTAAAAGCTGTTCTTTTGTTTTTGTTGTAGTAGTCACAGTGAGGTCAGAGTCAGGTAGGCTAAAGACTTAAGGAAAAATTGCAGTGAATGATGTCATCTCACAACTTTTTGCAACTACAGTTTTTATATTTAACATATAATGAACACTTTTATCCTTACAGTAGTGTTAATATGAAAAGGTGTATTTTGAATATTTTTGTTTGCAACAAAGCTTTTCACATTAAATCAGGAGTAATAAATGCTGTGCTACAGGTAAAGCTAGTATTGCTTTATATTTGTATTGCCTAAACACTACTAATTATAATGTTCTAACTTTGCTGAAACTTGGACAGACTTTAACACTTTTGACTAAAATTTTCCATCAGCTTTGTACTGTTTTTGTGGGGATGTTTTGAGCAAACTTTAGCAGCTATTTTTATAAGCTTTGTTTGCAAAAACAAATTTTGTGGCTATGGGGAAAAGGGGGATCTGGCATCTTTTTGTTCTGAGAAGTTTTATGATCCTCATGCTGTAGAATTACATCAGACTCTACACACAGAGTCTCATCAGACTATCAGGTTTATTCTAGCTGTAGAGAGTCTATGCAATCTGGCCAAGTTATGAGCATTTGAAGAATAGTTATTTACATGTTCTCAGTAGGGATTTACAAGGAGATTTCACAGACTGCAACCTCAAGCTACAACAGTGTCTGCCAGAACAGGATTTATCCGTGGTTTCTCCAGCTGTGAGCTCCCCTGAGCCTCCCGGAGGCAAGATTACTCCTGGGGATCAGAACTCGGAGTGGGTGACTGTGTGTCTCTTGTGTCTCCCCAAATGTTGTCTCATCCAAAATGAGCAAATTGCAACATCGTCCTGCAATCCAAATTAGGATCGAAGTGTTAGTGACTTCAGTTAACATTTTCTAAGATATCTTCTCCTTTACTATATATTAGTAATCTAATTTGATTAAAAAAAAAAAAAAAAGTTTGTAAGAAATTCCAGAAATCCCTCTTATTTGTGCACAAGTGCCATAAATGTGAGCATTTTTGCTTGCTTTTCTCTGCTGCATAGGTTCTACATGGTAGCGTGGAATTCTACTAGTTAAATCAGGTTCAAAAGACTTCTTAAGCTGAGAATCCTGTATATCACTAAAAACTTGAAATCAATTAAGAGTTTTGTGAGTTCAACCTCTGTTTGATGCTAGGGACAATACTGATAGTTGGTATAAAAATAGCTGATTGTTTAATCATCCTCATAGTAATGTCTGACTGCTTTCCCTTAACTTAGTTGCCCTCAAGTAGAGGTACAGCAGCATTTGGGTGTAGAAGGACTTTGCAGAGAGCTGCAAGCTCTCCTACTGTACTGCTGAAGATGTCTATTTTTGAACTTCAGTAGCTACTAGTCAGTTACTATTAAATAGTTGAGTAGATTTCACTTCCAGCTTTCAAAACTGAAAGTTACTTTATTTGCAAAATGGTGATAACTGTGGTTTATAAACAGGTATAGAGGGAGGAGAAGCTGGGGAGAGGAAGTTGGGCAGTAACCACCAAATGGTATATACTGCATGGGGAGGTGCTATGCTGTGAGCTGCACACTGCAGTTGCAGCTCTTCTCAGCTCTCACTGAAAGGAACTCTCAACCTTTATTTGAGTGATCTGTTTCTTAATGAATAATATTACTTTTAATGATCTGAGCTGCTCAGAAGGGAAAAAAATCTTTAGAAACAGAAATTTTTTTTTTGTTGCAGGCAGAAAGGCTACGATATGTCCTGCTTTAAAACACATCTTCGAAGCAGAACAAATTGCTTTGCCCAAATATTTATGTTGTAGATGTAAAGTTAGCCTATGTGCTATAATTTTTTTTTTCCCCTCTCTCCTTTAATGATGATATTCAAGACAGCAGTTATGCTTTGTTTTCTTTCATTCAGCAGTGGAATAAGAAATCATCTGTGATCTTTGCTCATCGCCTACTTTCTGTATCAGCTTGCTCTAGCACAATTCAGGTGTATTTTGTGAACAGGAGAAGAAAGTGTTGAGCACTTCCTAAACTCATTTTACCTCCCACCGCCATCAGTTCCGTTCAAAAGTCTTTCAAGCCATGCAAAATAGCACTGTAAAGTCACCCAGTTTTGGTGGATTTTCCCCTTCCCTGCCATGTACTTTAATGATACATGAAGAACTGTGTAGAACTTTCCATGCTCTCTGTGATGAAAAGGCGTGAAAAATCATTTGGCCAAATAATGCCAAAAATATTTTCTGTGTGTGTGAAATTCTTCCTTTCCTCATAATTCATATCCAATTAAGTTACATTCTTCAGGAAAATAAACAGTTTTCCTTTGTGCCCTCTGAGCGTTAATCTTCTTATCCATGAGCTATCCTACATTGGCATTTAACTGTGTGAGTAACCTTTAGGTTGTGACTTATTCTCAGTAATCTCTTTGGTAATTTGTGCCTAGCTCAGGGACAGCTCTTTCAGAGAGCTTCACCCCCTACTTTGCCCTCCATTGCCCACAGCTAAAAAACATTAGATCTGTTTCAGATATAGCTATTTCATTTTTTGTTCTGAATATATCTGTGGGTATCTTTAGTTTTGGGGGGTTTCTTTTAACAAAAGTAGTGAACTCCTGTAGATAGGTCTTAAAAAATCCTTTTTTAAAGTAAATTAAGAAATGTGGAAGGAAAAGCTGCAGAATATAAATATTTCTAATTACTCTTTGCCACAGCCAAAACCACCAGTCATGACCAAATGGAATGAGTTTATTTTGTGGCAGGATCTAGCTTTGGGCACAGTCCTTCTGCTGTTGAGGTCAGTTACCAAATTCCCTGGAAGTTAAGTAACAATAGGATCATCTTCTTTGTCATAACTTCTTTACAGGCATAAAGAAAAATGTGTAGGTTCTTTTTTTCATAAAAATAGGAAAAGAAGGGATTTTTTTAAAGTTTGGGAGGCTTTGCCCATCTCTACATTCATGTTGACTTTGTTGTGTAAACTAAAGATCTTCCATGTGGATTTCCTGACCCTGATCTCTTACGGACTGAGCTGAAATTGTGCTTGTCTCCCCCTTTACAGTACGCTCTATCAATTGCCAATATCTTGCCCGTAGTTAATGATGGTCTAACAGAGTTTTGTTTGGATCCATTCAGTAGGTAGAAGATACCTACTGAATCACGTGTTTCTCGCTTGGCAGTTCAAGGTTAGCCCACATTTCAGCTTTTTTACAAGTTTTGCATATTTTCATATAAGAGCATGACTTCTTTTTTCTCTGACTTTTTTCTTTTTCCCAACTCCCAACTTTTTTTTTTTTCTATGAATTTTATTGTAAATACAGTTCTGATACCAGATGTTGCCATCTGATATGGACATAAGTAGATTCCCTTCCCATCCAAAATATATGGTGCCTGTAAAAGACAACTTTATATTAATAAAAATAGGCACATGGTTAGGGTTTGTCAATTTGACCATACCAACAAAGTTAAAAGCAATATCTGAATATAATTCTATGGAATTGGGCTAGTTAAGCAAAGAAAAGGCGATGTGTATATTAGTAAAGCATTTGACTGAATAGTTTAGTAAGTATTTTGCAGTGAGACTAAGAAAGGAATTAATTCAACCTTTATGAGAAGTGTGAACATTTTGGTGTTTCTCTGCTCCAGATCTTTGATTCTGTGCATCTTTTACCAAAAACTGCATAAAGTAATTCTGGGGATGAGCTTTTACTAAGTGTTTAGATCATGCATTCTGCCCTTGAGTCTTTCATTTTTTTCCAGCTACAGATCTTAATGGCAGTGCTACAAAGCACAAGAGCATGAGAACTGAAGAATTTAAAAGGGAAAGGAATTTTTAAACTCTCAGTCTCTTTTGATTTTTATTTATAAAAATATGGGTTATGAGTCACACCTTTCAGCCAAGGTATTAAGACCAGGACAAATATGTTACCAAAACATGTTTTAATCTTTATGATTTTTTTTCTAAAGAAAAAAATCATAGCCAGATAACAGGAAATGATATTTAAACCTCATTTTCCTTTAATTACCTTTTTAAAAGAGCAAACTGAAGAAAGTCTCAGCTGTGACTTGCAATGTTCTAGCCTACCTTAAGAAAGAGTGTATTAAAGCATTAGGATGTAGTAGTACTCAGTTTTTCTCTTATTTCCAGAAATCCACCTCTTGATGTTTTAGATTGTTTTGGATGCCTGCATAACGAGAGCCAAACTACTGAAGTTATAGTTAGCCCCCTGATTCAAGGATATATTAGAGAATGTGGAGAAATGTGGAGGTTCAGAAGAATCACGAGAGCTTCTTTGGGAGAGTGAGCTGAAAGTATGAGATAATGTTTTACTTCCTCAGCAATAAAAGGTAATATGGGGTGACCTATGAAGGGGAGTAACCTTGAAACAAGCTTTCTTCGTCTGTTTGGCCCAGAAGACTTCAATAAGAAATGCTATTTTTAAAAAAAAAAAAAAAAAAAAAAAATCTCACTGAACATTGTCCATGGAGAATCACTGATTAGGTATCATACAAAGACCTGGCCTTTGTCCTCTTGGGTATAGATATCACTGTCTAATTCAAACACACAAATACTGAGCATCTTCTAAGAGTACTTCGTGTTGTGTAGTGTTTTTCATGGCTTCATTAACTTCAAAGGAAATGCTGGGTTGCAATAACAGTGTTCAGGCCTTTCAAAGGGACAGATTTGTTGGAGCAGGAAGCAGTATTTTATCCGGGCTCCTCTCATGCTTACACAGTTTGTTATTCCCGAGCTAATTGCAGGCTGCAGCAATAGGGATCTGTGCTGCCTTTGCTTCTTCAGCAGGGGCACATTCCTGCCCTCTCCCTTGCGTGCAGGGCTTGTGCAATGCCAGGGAGCGCTGGGTCAGCTCCCAGCTCCGGCAGCAACGCTCCTTCCTTGCTGGGGGAGGAGGCTGCTCCTGCCAATAGCAATGCCCAGTTACGGTGGACTATGAGTAAAATTGCACCCTTAGCTACTGCTGCTTTGTAAATAAAATTGCAAAGAACAAGTAGAGTTATGTGGTGTTACTGTGAGATTTTGTAGTTTTCTGCAAGTCAAGAGAAGCTATTTAGAGTGTCAGCTGGCAAAACTAGGTGTGTGATCTGAATGTGAAAAACAGGCGAACTTATAATTTCTAGTCTTTGTCAGGAAAATGGTTAATGATTTGTGTACAGTGAAGGGCAAAATAAAGACACGACACAATATTATACAACTTATTTTTCTCTCCTTAAATTCCTGTTTCTGTATGTACAGAGGATACCAATTGGAAATTGATATATTAATTTCATGCATTAACATATATTGTGCTTACCTGTTCTCAGTGCTAGCCTGCTACCTGTCTTCATTCTAAAAAGTCTCTGCAGAACTACTGGAAATACAAAACACTTATCTTCCCAGGGAAAGTTCAATACGGTCTGCAATGGAAAACATAGCACTAGAAGTTAAATCACACTTTTATTACATCCAGAAAGAATACAAAATCCCCAAACTTGCAGCAAGGCATCATACCAGAACATTGCAATATTTAATTAGGAAAAGGTTACAGAAGGGTGGATGTCCTTGTTCTGCAGATTCAAGGCTTGGCTTTTAGTTACTTCTGTATGTGTGTGTATAAATAATTATCTATGGGCTGTATTAGAATATTCATGTCACACTGTCTACAGACAGCAGAAAAAGCATTTGATGGTTAAGCTCAAACAGTAAAATCCAGTGTAGGGTACTAGTCCAGCAGTTCAAGCAGAGCACATTGCTTTTGCATCTAAGCCCCTGCTCAGTATTGGAGCTTTGTTGTTTTTTTTTTTTGTTTTTTTTTGTTTGTTTTGTTTTTTTTTTGTTTTTTTTTTTTTTTTCCCTCCTTGTGTCTGAAATATCATGAGAAGAGTCACAGTCAGCAAAACCAAGTGCAGTTTTCTTGCATTTACCTCAGGATGCCCCAGGAAGGTGCATGTATTTCCAGGCTGGTTTTCATAATCTGTCTTTGTTATACCATTACTATTATTCACTTATGCATGTTTTCCCTGTCAGGTCATCCCTCTTGCCTGACTATTCTCTGTACTTTTTCAGCCTGCTTCCTTGCACTTTACCCATTCTACCTGCAATTTCACACAGCCCTAGCACCTCCTTGCTGCAACATTGCATCTCAGTAAGTGTTTAAGAACATTGACTTCCCCCCACCCCTAACCAAGCTTTAGCGGACAGCTATGCAGTTGTAATGGCAGCCAAGAGGTAACACTAACATCTTATTTAAGTGGCTTAGGTATTTGCAGGTGTAAGCTGTTACATTTTCGCAGAAGGACTGCCTATTTCTGCTCTTAAAGTTTCAGTACCGGTGGCTTCATTGCTTCAAAGTTGAAGTTTAAGATAGGCAAAGCTGATCAACCAACCTGCTGACAAAAGGGGGTTGCACTGCTTCTCTTGCAGCAATTCTGGTGCTCCTCTGAATTCGATGGTTCGGCCCCATACCTGTAAAACAGCAAGAATGTAAAGAGATGGGCTGTTGTTGGGTCCCCTATTTTTGGAGGGAGGGTAGGGAAGGCAGGGAAGGAAATTGTTTCAGTTTAGGGAGCTGTGTCAGCTTACTGAGAGGTCAGATGAGCAGCAGAGCTGCTGCAGGTAGAAAAGAACGGATATGAGCAAGCGGAGGGTAGCAAAGAGCTGAGAGCAGGGGATATGAGAAAAAGGGAATCTTGCTGTAACTTTCTTCTGATGACCAGAAGCTGCTATAGCACATAGACAGAATAGGAAGGTTTTTCTGAGGTACTGTTACTGATTTTCTTCATGTTACCCAGACATTAAGGCAGAAAATGGAGGGGGGGAAAAAAAAAAAAAAAAAAAAAAACAACAGAGGGAAAAACTGGATAGACACAAAATAAATGAATAATCTGGAGACTGACAGGAAGAGACTTGGGTACATAATGGCAAAATAATCTTCAGGTGAGGAATTGTGATTCTGTGAACACTTGGAATCAAGTCTAATATTAGGAGAGGCTGGCACAGTTTGTCTGCACAATATCTAGGCACACCATTTGGGGTGAAGTTGAAGTTAGTTACCCAAGCATCAGCGTTTTTGGCAAACTTGTGTTTTTCATTTTCCTGTAACTGCTCCTTTGCCACAATTTGTGTCTTCAGTTATACAAGTGCAAACGTTCTTGAGATTGTGCTCAAACAGAGGACTGACCAGCATTTGAAAAGTAGTGTTATTATTTGTTTATTGTTCGATCTCCTGTGGAATAAAAGTCTGCAAATATTTCTGTTGACACAGCTGAGGGAGCTGTGAACGTGAAGATAAAAGTGAACCAAAGAGGGCAGAAAGGTCTTAAGTTGGTGTGGTTGAGGGAAAATGTTCTTACAGTGAAACTTCAACACACTATACATTTATACTGGAACTCCTTGTTTTTACATCTAAGTGTTTCAGCCTTTTTAGTGATCTGTATGAATGTTAAAATGGTTCTTCATGACCAAACATGTTATAATGTGTTAACGATTGTTGTGTTTTATAGGCCATTAAGCTGTAAAGTCAGGCACTTGAAAATTAGGAAATACCAGGATTAAGGCTGCCTTTGCCAAATGCATTTGGTCCTTGGACATTTTTGTGTGCTGTAGCTTTCATTGCTGTTCAGGTGATGCATTGCTGTTGCCCCAAAGTGCTCTGTCTCCTTCACTGCCCCAAACAGACTGTACTCTAAGAATCAAACAAAGGATTTTAGGAGGATGTTTGTGTCCGCTTTGTTTAATGCATTAAATTGAAGATGTTTTCTGTATAAGAAAGTCAAATGGGGGAAGAAGATGATGTGATTACTGGATTCTGCATTAGCTGCACAGATTTTTACTCCTGTCTCTGCCAATAGCATTATTATGATACAGTGGACAAATAGTTAAACAATAATTACGTAGTGTTTTAGTTTGTTTTATACAAGAAACTGGTCTAATCTGCACAAACTATAAACTATGTTGGTTGATTTTGCTCTTCAGTTGTTGCTGTTGGTGTTTCTAATTATCTTGAGAGCTCTCCCTCTCTGTTAGGGGACCCTAAAGCACATGAGACTTTCAAGGTTTTTTTTGTTTGTTTGTTTTGTTTTGTTTTGTTTTTGTCCAGGGAGAGGAGGTGTCCTGTTCCCTCTCCGCCCAGGTTAAAGTGAGCGCGCCAGAAATGGCAGAAGTTCTTCCAGCCTCTGAAGATATGTTCAGATAAGACAGGCCAGAATACTTTCCCATCAAGATAGGAAGGTTTCAGATGGCTTGGGTGAAGCAGATCAAAATAAACTATTTGAAAATATTTCAAAATACTTAACTAATATTCCCCATAGCAGGCCTGTCCTTGAAGCATGGGTTCTGCACCAACTTCTGGTGGGCATCTCTACAAAAATGTTTTTAGGTCAGATTCCCTTCGTAGGTGCCTGGCTGATCTGCATAAAACGGGCTGTAACTTGCATCACAGATGAATCTCTGAGTAGGCAAACTCAGTGCCTCTCACACAAAGCTGAAGCAAAAGACCATTCCTGGCACGCATGCTCTGATACACACTGAGTTTTGGAGGCTGCCCAGTGCCCTAGAGTAGGTTGGGTCGGTTTGGCCCACACCTATGCCCAGTGAGTCCACAAAAGAGGTGAGTAACCTGTTCCCCGGGCAGACAGATTGGTTTCTCAAAATTAATACATGCTTGAATATTCTGCCCCTCTTTGGAGATGTGAGGAAATGCACGCTGCAACCATCTGATTTAAGGGTAAACTAATGTTTTATGAAACACTCCAGTTAAGAGACAGTGCTGCTGAAGAAAGGCTGAACTCCTACTCTTGCCATGATGCATCAACTCATTTGGTGTGTTTAGCTGTAGAAGTGGTAGCCCAGTCCTGTGAGTGAGCAATGCACTGAGACACTGTAGACAACACCCTTTAAGTCATCTTCTTAGTAATAACAACATAGGCTTTGATCACTGATCACTCAGACCTCTTAGTTGTAATATTTTCCCATCCCTGTTTATTAATTGCAAAGTAGTGACTTCTTAGTATTTTATTTTGTTAGACATTTTAGATTTGCCTGTAAGTTGTAAAATCAGCTGTAAAGCTGTAAAAGCTTGCTTTTAAGAAACAAGTCATTGATTCTTTTTAACTACTATTATATAGAAGAGTAGTGTAAAAATCTTACTTAGGGATTGAGTCAACTAAAACAGAATTATAAAAGTGTCCTTGATAATGAAATTGGGAACTACTGATTTCTAGTGTGTGTACAGAGATAACTTCTGTTGTATAACTTGAAATTAGTTTGTTTATTTATTTAAACTAACTTGAAACTTGACTTTCTTCTTTCTTAATAGTAGTCTGAGTTATCGAGGCATCCTGCAATGCAGAGTTGTGTGTTTTGAAGCCTGTGGGATATGGGATTCCAGCGCTGAGGTTTAATTTGTGCTTATTGCAATCTTGGCTGCATCCAAGAGTAACTGTTCCCCAACTATGAGTTGTGGGCATAAAGTGCTCTTTGCTAATGACTAGGATGGGGAGTTCAGTTTACTGTTCAGTTTACAAAACTGTTCTGGGATACTTTGATCAAAATCAGGAAATTTCCAAGAAACTAGATCCTGTCAGTTGAAGTATAAAGTAACATATATTTCACAGCTAAAAGTATGTACTAAAAGCTCTCATTAAATATATGCAAACATGATGACTTAATTTAGATTACAGACAGTAATCCTTACTCCTTCTCCCTCCCCCAATATTAGTATCTTTTCCATCATCCTATTAAAAATGACGAGAAAAGCCCTCTAATTTGTTTCATCAGCAGGAGACTGTCAGGGTTGCTCAGCCTCAGAAAGTAGCTTGGCATAACTAAGCTTCAGATACCTGATTCAGGAGTTTACCAATGTAATTGTCAAGATATATCTTCATTGAGGTAATGCTGAGAAAAAGATGGTCAAATGAGAAACGATTACACCGTATTCCCTTGTGTGGAGAAGTGTGCTTGTATTACAGGAAGAGCAGGCCTCTGCCCACCTTACGAGCACCGGTTAGGTATTATAACTTTGGTGTGACATCAGCTACTTAAGGCACAGTGCAAAACAGAACCATAAGCTGATGCACAGGCATGAAAAGCAGCTTCTGGAGCTAACAATATTGTGTTAATTCCCATTCCTTTTCTCAAAGTTTAACCACTTTCTTCAGTGGTGTTGAGGATGTTTAGTCTGTTTATCAAGTACAGAGGGATTAAGCTTTACCTAATGTTTACCTATTTGTTTACCTAATGTTTATCTAGTGTTTACTTTATATTTAATAGCCATTTACATAAAACAACCCAAACCCTTCTTTGTGATTTTTCAGAAACATCAGAGTCATGGAGGGGCTCCTGCATTACATCAATCCAGCACATGCCATCTCACTGCTGAGCGCGCTGAACGAGGAGCGGCTGAAAGGACAGCTCTGCGATGTTGTCCTTATAGTAGGAGATCAGAAATTTCGAGCTCATAAAAATGTCCTGGCTGCCAGCAGTGAATACTTCCAGACACTGTTCACAAATAAGGAGAATGAGTCTCAGTCTGTGTTTCAACTTGACTTTTGTGAACCAGATGCTTTTGATAACGTGTTAAGCTACATTTACTCCTCATCCTTGTTCATTGAGAAAGGCAGTCTCGCGGCTGTGCAGGAACTGGGCTACAGTCTTGGAATATCCTTTCTCACAAACATTGTTTCTAAGAGTCCTCAAGCTCCTTTTCCAGCTTGCCCCATTAAGAAAATATTGTATCAGGATGAAGATGAAGGTAGTTCTCAGAAGAGAAGTGTCATTGTCTGTCAGAACAGAAATGAAGCACAAGGGAAAAGTGCAAATTCAACACAACATGATTTAAGCCATACTTCTAAACCTTCACCTTCAGTTGCTGTCAAAACTAACAGTAGACCACAAGTTACGAAACTAACTGAATCACTTCACAACTTACCGCTGACAGAAAGAAGATGGCTGAAAGAAAGCCCTGTGAGCTATACTAAGCTTCATGAAACTTCTGGAACTGTGGAGGATCAGAGCAGAGGTGGTTTACTGAAAAGAAATACTGTTTTGCCTCAAAAGCCGTTAGCAGAGAAGGAAGTTGCAAGTGATGAACCAGGAGGCAGTGGCCAGCTTTTAAGAGGAAAAGCTGCAGAGATGTCATTAAAAAGACCACGTCCACCAGTGTTGTCTTTGCATGGCTCGTCAGAATCTACATTTTTGTTGCAAGAGTCAGGAAAAGGAAATGGTCAAGGAGAAGACAGGAACTTGCTATACTACTCAAAATTGGGACTAGTAATCCCATCAAGTAGATCTGGTCCAGAAAATCAAAGCATTGATAGGAGTGGGCCGCTTGTAAAAAGTCTCCTTCGAAGATCATTGTCCATGGACAGTCAGGTTCCTATTTATTCACCATCTGTTGACCTAAAACCTTCACAGGTATCATCCTCCTCCTCACCAGGGACTAATGATTCCCAAGGGAAGACATTTAATGTTATATCTCAAAAGGCATCCTTGAAAGAGTCATCAGAAAAGTTAGTCTTAGATGAGAAACCGCAGGTAATACACCCACATCGCCTTAGGTCCTTCAGTGCCTCTCAGTCAACGGATAGGGAGGTTGCTTCACCTCTCACAGAGGTGCGAATAAAAACTGAACCTAGCAGTCCACTCTCAGATCCCTCTGAAATAATAAGAGTTACAGTGGGAGATGCTTCAACATCTACAGCTAAAGACTTTGCTTTTAAAACTGAGGATGATCATAGGGAACCAATGAGACTTCCAGCTAAAAGGAGATTTCAAGCCGATAGAAGACTACCATTTAAAAAACTGAAGGTAAACGAGCAGGGTTCTCCTGGATCAGAAGATAACTTTGAGGAAGGCTCAAGCCCTACGCACCTTGATGCCGATTTTCCTGACTCTGATGTCAGTAAAGATGAGTACAGCGAGATGGAAGAAGCAAGACCAAACAAAAAATTTAAATGCAAGCACTGCCTTAAGATTTTTAGATCAACAGCAGGTCTTCATCGCCATGTTAACATGTATCATAATCCAGAGAAGCCCTACGCTTGCGATATCTGCCACAAGAGATTTCACACAAACTTCAAAGTGTGGACGCACTGCCAGACACAACATGGAATTGTGAAGAACCCCTCACCAGCTTCCAGTTCCCATGCTATTTTGGATGAAAAATTCCAACGAAAACTCATTGATATAGTGAGAGAGAGAGAAATAAAGAAAGCTCTCATAGTTAAATTAAGACGTGGCAAGCAGGGCTTTCAGGGACAGTCTGCTTCACAAGCACAACAAGTCATCAAGAGGAATTTGCGATCAAGAGCCCGAGGAGCCTATATTTGTACCTACTGTGGGAAGACTTATCGTTTCCTTTCGCAATTCAAGCAGCACATAAAAATGCATCCAGGGGAAAAGCCGATTGGAGGAAACAAGGTTCCTAGGCAGAAAGATCATGCTCATATTGAAAATCCAGTAGAAAATAAAGAGGTTTATCAGTGCCGTCTCTGTAACGCTAAGCTCTCTTCACTTATTGAACAGGGGAATCATGAGCGGCTCTGTAGAAATGCTACTGTCTGTCCTTACTGCAGCCTTAGATTTTCTTCTCCAGAGCTGAAGCATGAACATGAAAGCAAGTGTGAGTATAAGAAGCTTACATGTCTTGAGTGTATGCGCACCTTTAAGTCGTCCTTTAGTATTTGGCGTCATCAAGTTGAAGTTCACAATCAAAACACAATGGCTCCCCCGGAGAACTTTTCTTTACCCATACTGGATCACAACGGGGAAATAACTAGTTCATCAAGATTGCCTCCTCAGTCAGAAACCAATAAAGCAAACAATTTTACTGCTGCAAAGGAAGACGGTGTATTCAGTGATTCGTCAGAACAAAATAATTTTGATTCTGAAGATTCCTCATGCCTGCCTGAAGACCTAAGTGTTTCCAAGCAGTTTAAAATTCAAATCAAAGAAGAGCCTGCAGATGAGGTGGAGGAGGAGGTCACGGAAGCCAGCAGAGAACCTAAAGAAGTAGTCTCCAACAAAGATGCTGGCTTGTGGCCCTGCGAAAAGTGTGGCAAAATATTTACTGTGCACAAACAACTGGAGCGTCACCAGGAGCTCTTGTGCTCCGTGAAGCCCTTCATTTGCCATGTGTGCAACAAGGCCTTCCGAACCAATTTCCGGCTGTGGAGTCACTTCCAGTCCCACATGTCACAGGCTGCAGAGGAGTCCACGAATAAGGAAGCTGAGATGTGTCCTCCAGCTGGTTCCCCATCACCACCCCCATTGCCTCCACCCCCGCCCTTACCCAAAATCCAGCCCTTGGAGCCTGATAGTCCAACAGGCTTGTCCGAAAGCTCCGCTACTACTGAGAAATTGTTTGTCCCGCAGGAGTCGGACACGCTCTTCTATCACGCTCCGCCACTCTCGGCAATCACCTTCAAGAGACAGTACATGTGCAAACTCTGCCACAGGACTTTTAAGACGGCCTTCAGTCTCTGGAGCCATGAACAGACACACAATTAAATAGCTTTAACAGGTTAAAAAGGTGGCTCAGTTGGGGCTGTTTTCAGGATCTCGGATGTATGCCATATAAACTAGAAATCTTAAGAGGATCAAAACAACAACAGTGAAAAAATAGGAATTTGTGATGCTGCTTGAAGATTAAGGTAACTAACTCTGTTAGTAGATAGAAGCCCGAGTAATTTAAAATACTGTGGTCCGGGATCTAATGGTAACAGAATAACTTTAATTTCAATAACACTGAAATACGATCACATCTGGATTGTATGCATGGATCTTCATCCTGTGATGTTGGTGTGTGCGTGTGTGTATTATATATAAAACTATATTAAACGAAAGAGCAACAACAATTTGGATTCTAACTGTGACTTTATAATAGTGAAATACTGTAACCAACTTTTTTTTTTTTTGAAGACCACACAAGCTCCATATAAATAGTTGTTGAGCACTTCAAGTTAGGGAAAAAGTGGATGGAGTATCTTGCTGTATTGACTTAGGTCTTAGAAATCTTTAGCAATAACAAATAAACCTCAAGTTTGAGTAATCCTGACGTTATTGGGTATGAATGTTTGATATTTTAAGGGAACGTGGAATTTTTTTGTTGTTATATGGAACTTGTGCAAGCTAAAATAGATTCTAAGGTCAGCAATATTATTACGAAGATTTTATATAAAAAATAGCAGCAAGCCTGCTTTCAACCATTTAATTATAAGTTTCTAAGAAAAAACTGGGGGAGGGCGGGTACATTGCTTTATATAATGTCCCAAAGACTAATTTACTATAGATATTTCAGTAGCTACTGTCATTGTATAAACAACCATCATAATTCAAATGGTACTCTTTATAAATATGAACTAAGATTGAATGGATGTCAGACAAATTTCCTAATTTTTTTTTCTGCTATTTGTACAACTGTTTGTAATTCTAACTACAAAGGAATGTATAACTATTAAGCTGAAAAATGAGAGCTTGTTAAGGGATAGAAGATATAAGGTGTGTTTCTACACACAGTAGTGAGCTTGGCCATGAGTACAAAGATATGTTTTAACAAAAATTAAAAATGTAAATATTTATATAGATACCTGTATAAATGAAAAAGTATGTATTTGAAATTTGTATTAAGCATACATATCCAGCGCAAAGCAGAGGGAAAAACACCACACTACAATCACTGCATTTTATGAATACAATGGATAGAATATTTTTCTGCTGCTTTTTATCCTTTGTGATACTGTGTTGCAATTTTCTAATTTGTTGAAAATCATGGTAATAATGGACTGCAGATACTTCATGTGGCTCCATTATTTTACCTCAAATCACAACTGGAACATTTTATGTGAGTAGGATTTCCCCAGAAGTAGGTGGTAATTTAACAGTGAAACATTCTTCCTTTGGAATTTAACCTTAATGGAGTGCTGATGGGTACGAATGAGCAGCAGGAATGTAAGGGATGCCAACGGTGTTTATGATCCTGATCAGCTTTGCCTGGGGCAGAGAGCCCTGCCCTGCACCCTGCCCAGGTAGAACCCAGTCCATGTTGATGGAGAGCAACAGGAGTGGGGTCACGGGCAGCAAGAGTGGGGTTCAGCCCTCTACAGATGTGACGGTGCGTTCCTTCACCATCCAAAACTCACGGAGAAGTAAAAGGAAAGGCAAACGCATGCAAGGACTTAGCAAAATTAAACATAACCCTTAAGAATCCACAAAGGGCATTCTTCATTAGCTCTGCACAGGAGTAGCAGCTCTTCTCAGTCAAAGCCCGACCATTTTCTTTCTGAACAGGCATCTTTACTATCATTAGTTTCCCTGGAAGTTATGTTTAAAAGAAATGTCTCAGAATGGAGCCAACTTTTTTTCAGCTACCAGAAAATTGCAATGTTAGTTTCAAGTCTTTTCTGTTTCATCATTGATGGAAATCTAAAACTGTTACTAAATACTTTCTAATAATGTGTTTTATCCTATTCCAGGCAAATTATATCTGAATATAATTATGCTAATTGTTAGAATAACAGCTCTGTAAGTAAAGCTGCAGTTAAAGCAAGATTCCTATGTAGCTGTTTAAAAGTGACATTTCTAGATGTTGGCTTTTTTATTCCACCTCATAAGACTAAATTTCCTACGGACAAGGAATAATTTCAACAAAAAATGATCATTGCACTCAGCCTGGTTTAATAAAATTAGAAAGACATAAGCCATGCTAAATATCCTTTAACATACTGAAGAAAAGAAATCTGGGCATACAAAATGTGAAAACATGTTGGTTTTGTAAAATGCTGTCTTAAGTTTTCACCAGTGATTCCTATACAAAGTAGGAATTTAAAAGTTTAAGTCTAGCCTTTTAAAAATCAGTATGCCTTCTAAAAGAAAATAACGAATTCAATTATCATATAATCATCCAACTTCTGATTGGAATTCTGCTATATAATATAATGATAAATACCATACGTTTAAAATCAAAAGCTTGTGCAACATCTTTGGAGCAACTTTGACTTTTTTCTTGGTGTAAGGTGTATTATTTAAAAAAACAACAAAAAACATAAAATGCATAAAATATTTTTGGTCTAAATAGCTTCCTTCAAAGTTTTTATTTAGATTTGCTTTTTAAGTATTGTTTTTAACTTTGAGCATGTTCTGTGTTTTTTAAATTCAGTTCCTGTTGCCCAGAAAAGGAATTCAGGATCTCTAAAGTTTAAATACAAGATGTTTATATAGCAGTTTCTGGTTTTCTATTAGCTTTTATACAGTATCTTTGAAAGCCCTTGATAGAAATGTTTATTTTGGAGGATATGGAATAAATATGCTTCCGCTTATATAACTTTAATATATGTTTAAAAAGTTAAATTATGGGGGAAAATGTTAGTTACTTGTTTATAAATAAAGGTCTTCTAAAGAATGTCTAGTTTGGCCACAGGCAGAATAAAAGGCAAATTTGTAGATACAAAAACCCATCTTTATAATATTTTAATTTTGCAGCTTTGTACTAAAGTGACACAACGTTGGAGATCATAAATATTAAAGTTTGCTTTTATTTCTTAAAATTAGTGACAGTAATGTGCAGATGATTTAATATATAGATTAGAATCTTTTATTCTTTCGTTTTTGATTAGTTTTATAATCTGTCTTTTAAATCTCAGAACAATCCTGCTTCTTTGTAAGTACAGTGAAAACTTCCTTTGCATTTAAGAGCAGCAGGATTGAGCCTGGAATTCATTTTTTTTATTTTTTTTTGATTTGTTTCTTCCCCCTACACCCCTTCAGGCAGTGCGTTAGCAAAGCATGTAAGCATATGTTTAAGTTCATTGAGATTAGTCTTAATAATTACTACCTTTTTTTTTTTCCACATTTGCTGAAGTTTTTTTGCTAAATTGGGACCATGACCAACCATTGAAAGTGAGCAATAGCAGGAAAATACGTAGAGGTTGTTTGTTTGTTTGTTTGTTTTTAAGTTATATAACCAAAAGTTAAAATGAATCTTCCTCTATATGAAAACTGCATATAGAGCTAGCTTGTAATTCTGCAATTTTACAAAAAGAAAGGACGTGAACCAGTGGAAATACTGTCTGAACTTCTTGAAATTGTTTTTATTTTAATTTGTAAGGGGGGGCTAAACCACCCTGACAGTTGCCTCAGCGAGGAACATGCTGGAGCAGCGGGCAACACTAGAGTTTCTCTTGTGGATTTCAGAAGAGAGATGCAGCCTTATCCAGTGAGCCAAAACACAGAGCTGTGAGACCCCTGCTCCTGCATTTCCCATTCAGGGGAGCCTCTCCGGGACAGCCAGTAGGCCATTCCATTGGGGTTTGGTTGGTTCTTTTCCCTGCCACCCCGAAACAGGGCATGCAGGTTTGGTCTGAAGCTCTGTGCGCTGTTTTTATTCCAAGCTTCCTGTGGTGAAAGTGGAAGTTTCTCACCTGGGATAAGGACAGACGCCGCCGAACTCCTCGGCAGCGACAGTGCAGATGTCTGGCATGACCCTGTAACGTGGCATGTGCCTATACTGTTCAACAAAATCGTTTACATTTTCCTACCAGAAGATTCAGATGAAAATCAAAGCAAGCTCAGACTGTTTTTTTTAAGTTGCTGTTAATGAATCAGTGTTAAAATCCTTTTTCCTTATTTTCCGAACACAGCCTGATAGTATTTTTTAATGTCATTGATTCTTGTTTATTTAAAATGACTTGTGCAAATCTGTACTATAACTGTTGTACATAAAGGGACACTATCAAGAGAAAAATTATATACTGTAAATGTAGTTATCTGTGTAACAATACTTGATACTAGTAAAAATCAAAGATATTAAAAGAATGAATTGACTCAAAACACTTGAGCAGGTTGGGCATAAAAATGCCTTGTTAAGGGTATTCTTAATTGCTGCAGGGATCTCTGAAAAAATTGTGTGAATTCTGTGGGTTGAGTTTATTTGTCATGTTGGTTTTTTTCTTTAACTATTTCAAAATAAAGCACTTAATCCACTTTTTTTTTCCAATTTCTCAGCAGTACATTACATGTTGAAGACACAAGCATTGTCCCTAGCTTCCCACCTTTGCAGCAGAATGTTTAAGCAAAATACATGTGGAAAAAAAAAAAAAAAAAACACAAAAATGCATACCAAATATAAATGTTAAGGCTTATTCTTGACAGTGTCCCTTTTAAAAAGCAGGAAAATGGGATCATCTACAGTGCTCGAGTACAGGGGAATGCTTTCCTAAAGTTTTTAGAAGCTGGAATTGTCCAGTATATTTGCTGTAGAAATTTCCAATTGCTATACAAAATCACTTGTCATTTTAAAGAGTTATAGAAGTAAGATAAAGGAAGCTGATTTTATAATCCTGTATACCTTGTAGTCATTGTATATCGGTTCAATACACCAGTGCTGAATTTTAATTAAGAATAAGTTTTTACTTTTTTTTAGGACTGAGAATTAATAGGTTAGGATAACTTTTTCTTTAATGTAATGTAAATCCATTGCTGCTTTGTACAACTTTTTCTACTGTGTGTTTTCTTTACTTAGATCTTGACTAAGAAATGTTGGCGTCCAATAAACTTACACTTTGTTTCTTTTGAATCGTGGTGTCTTGTATTAGAATCTCTTGACAGATCGTGATGTTATTGTGCATACCATGATGTCTGGGGACTGGGAATTTTGTTTACAAAAGAGCATCTTTTGATCTATTTGTTGTATGTAAATGGTGGTTCCTACATTACTAAAATACTGGCTTTTTGTTTGTTTCAGTAAGTGCCCCATTGGGCCTTTTATTTGGAGAGGGAAAAAAAATGTAGAAAAATTCTGCAAAAGGCTCGAGCACTG
Organism: Microcambeva ribeirae; assembly: GCA_035222435.1. Classification (NCBI taxonomy): domain Eukaryota; kingdom Metazoa; phylum Chordata; class Actinopteri; order Siluriformes; family Trichomycteridae; genus Microcambeva; species Microcambeva ribeirae. The sequence continues at coordinate 20,476 of JAYECN010138028.1, forward strand.
ACCAAGTTCTGCTTCCTCTGCAATCAGCGATTAAAGCAAGACTCTGGAAGCAAGGCTGCAGCAGCTGAGTGCCTCTTTCATTTAAACTTGGGTTAAACTACATGTTTGAAAATACACCGCTGGGACCGGTTATGTGATTTGTGCAGTGCTCTCGTTAATAGTTTTTCCACGTGTATCTCCCTCTGCTGCAGGCCCCCCCAGGGAAGGCACTGTGTGCGCTCTTAGGATACACAGACTGATCCCTGTATCTTTTGGGAACAGGGTTTACTAACCTTCTCTCTCAAAGCAGACTCATTCCTACCTTTGAAAACGTGGGACTGTTTCCTCAGTTTCCTGGATTAATATCTGCTGGCCTTCGCCAGTTCCCTTTGGAGCAGTATTCTCTGATCCTATTGACTGATTTCACTCACAACAGTATCTTTATGAAGGTTAGCGGCTGCGTAGCAAAGAAGGCTGTAGGGAGGAGGGTAAGATGTGTGCTGAGAGCCTAAGTTAGGTGATTATCTGTCCCTGTAACGGGGTGCTTGCCACAGCGCGTGGCACTGACTGGGTAGAGTGAAGGGTGCAGCAAGTGGGGCGAAACGCAGCAGTACATCCCGGGCACCAGACCCACCTCCTGCTCACAATTAAGGGCTGAGAGTGCTCCAAGTGTTCCCCAAAGTGGAGAGGGCTTGTGCTCCTTAAAGCCCTTTGAAAAGGGAGACAAAGATTCCTGGAGTGTCCCTACATGTCAGAAGTGAAGTGAGCTATGGAGAAGCTGGAGAGAGAGAGGAAGAGCAGCTCCCTGACCATTCACAGAGTGGTAAATGGCCACAGGTTTGGCCCCTCTTCTCCCTTCACCATGAAAAAAAATCCCTTTCTTTTTGCATCCAGTTAAGATCTGCATACTCTGATACTGCTACAGAGCAGTCTAACATCTGCTTACATACACAAAATACCTACTCTAGAGATTGTACAGTCTATATTGAGATAAAACTTAGCAAGCAAACCAAAGTGATACGAAGTTAAGAGGCATTCATGTTGTAAGCATTGTGCCTAATTTCATGGTCATACTATGCTTTATTTCTAGCCTTCCACTTCTAAGGCAATTGCTCCATAGACTGATCCAGCAACTTTTTTTTCCATCCATAGGATGTTTCCAGTTATCACCGTTTTAATCAGCAAACACTAATAAGGTAATTCTTACCTTATTAGATTTGTATGGGTAATTTTTCTATTTCTGTTAGTGAAATACTCTGGCTATGGAAAATGTCAGGTTGTTAACTGCAATTAATTAACATATACAGTGTTATGTCCCTTCTTTCTTACATGAAAAGGGAAAACTCCTGAAGAAGACTGTCTTTTTGTCGCCTCCACAGCTTTGATCCATCCCTTAATGATTTCTAAATTCTTGGCAGTCCAGGACCTAGGATGGTTGCAGTTCTTGGATGCCTTAGAGCCATGCTTGCCATCATTAGGTTAAGCTGACATTTGGGGGCACAGCCTCCCATCCAGTGACACTCATCTCTTCAGGGAAGTGCATGTGTGTTAAAAGGATGCATAACGTGCGGTGGCGTGATCTGCTGGGCTAAGCAGCCTCCGCAGGTGCTTCTGCTGAGAGCAAGAGACAGTGCTGAGCTCTGCAGGCTCCGCGGGCAGCCGTCCAGAGGAACAAAGCGCAACGAAGAGGTAGGAGAGAGGAGGACGGCAACAGCAGAGGAGCATGAGATGGAGAAGGGGGCTCACTGTGGGCCCTCCCAAAACAAGAAAAAAAAATCAGCCTGGATTTAATGTGTCATTTGTGGTGACTACTGGTCTTCAGTTCCTTTTTTTTTTTTTTTTTTCTTGCTTCCCTAATAAAGAGCTAGGAGCCTCTGGGAGTCTTGACACCTTTTAACCTTTTGCGGCTGACATCCATTCCCCCATGCTATGAAATCTAGGAAGAAAGTGTAAGAATAAAAACTTCCCAAAGGATAGTTTAATAAATTTTCCCCTGCAATATTACATTAGAGAAGAGTTAGGTCCTTTTATAAGCAAGCTTTGAAACTCCATATCCTGAATCCTTCACTGGACGTAGCAACTCTACAGTTAGAGTTATAGTAGCAGTTTCTCTATCCTGCTGCGGGACGCCTGTAGATCCTAAAAGGAGATGCTGCTGACACCTGAGAACAATCTACAGGACTGCAAATCTGTCAACCAGCAGCTCACTTACTCCTTTTGCAGCTGGCTAGTCCTTGGCTTCGTGCATGTGCCCTGTTCTGCAGGGCAGCCTGTGTGGAGCCCAGCCTGGCAGAACAGAAATGACTCTTCCCACCCATAAGCAGAAAGGTGGGGAATTCCTCTCTGCGTGGCAGCCCAAGGCCTCTCTGCATGGCGCTTAACACGATGCCTGCAGTTTGCTGCTGCCTCCTCTTCGCTCATCAATCAGCTGCAACAAGTAGGAAACTTAGATTTGCTGCTTCACAGTCAGAATATTTGTTTCAGGAGAAATTTGACTGAGTCCTATATATATATGTGTGTGTACATATATATATGCACATATATTGATGTATATTAAAAAGAAAAAAATGAGCCTGAGTTTTATGAAGATAACCGTATAATCTATTATGGCCGTCTAATGCTATGTACAGACAGTAGGAAGAGCCAGAACCAGAAGACTGCAACATCACATCCAGCAGAATAGTCCAGCATGAAGGCACCAAACAGAAGATGAATTTCCTTTTAAAAAACTGTATTTTTATTATTTGTATTTTTAAAAAATATATTTTTGTTATTTATATTTAAAAAAATCTCTGTCACGTGACAAATGCTGGGTTTGGAGAGAATTCCCTATTGGATTAAAAGGATGTTATAATACATTTTCTGTCTAAAAGCTGTCTTGTACTCCAGTGCTTCCTTTATTAACCACCCTGTGCTACCAAATTGTTTTCTGCCCTCCTGGAGAGAGGGGTTCATCTCCAGATCCTTGGGGTCATTGTCTTCCTATTGGAAATGCCAAGGAAGATGCCAGTTTATCCAAATGGTTTCAACAGTCAGTCATGTAAAAAAAAATACAAACTGATTACTTGTAGCTTAACAACTGTTGTCATAATGTACAGTCAACAAGTGTGAACACAGCATGGACTCTTGCTGGAGGAATTAAAAGCCTTTTTCCCTTTGCCTGTGTAATAACACATGCCATTCTCCTTCATGTTCGAAGCCGTAACCATTTGGTCTCAATGGCAGTTCTGAGCCTAACTGCACCCCAAAGCCAGGAATTTTATCTCACTGCTATCACCTACCACATGGTGAGCGTGCCTGCTGTGGAGGAGGGCAGCTCGCAGGGCTGCTCAGCGGCTACAGCGCACACATCTCCCCGGGGCCGGCACCGCCAACCGCGCCGGAGACCTCCCGGCCTCTTGCTCGGCTTGCGCTCTCTGGTGGAGAGAATATAACTGGCTCCAGCTAGTGAAAATACAGAAGAAAATAAAAGAGGAACCTCGTGGGCGTGATTGCATCTCTGAAAACTCACACTGCTTTCCTGAAGTCTACTAAATATGCTTTTGAAGTCACCGTAATAGAAAAAATAATACATTCAAAAATATTTTTCCTACTTGCTCTTGTGTATCAGATAGAATAAAAGTAGTGATCAGCAATTCCAGATAAAATGACTTTCATTTGCCTTTGTTCATGTGATCCTAAAGAGAAAAATAAATAGTTATAATTTGATAAAATAATCAGAGATTCCTGAAGTGAAGGAGTGAAATAGTGATGTGCTTGGATGAATACAAAGACCACGGTGGTACTTAATAATCGTCCATGAGAACCAAAAATGAAGGTCTGGTGATGTCATCATCTCAGAGCCTTTTTTACAGACAAGATTCCTTTACCAAAGAGAAGAGGGTGTCCCCTGGAAGACGTGAGGGAGGGGAATTTTTCTAGACTAGTGCCCCCATGTTATCAAAGCTCTCCGAGTTGCCTCCTCCCCCGTCAGGCCGCTGACCGTCTTCCAGCGAGGCTCCCCTGGGGCTCCCCGCTGTCCCTCCTCCCGTCAGTGTCCTCTCAGGGGACAGCACTTCTGCACAGTGGGTCACCTGAGGCAAGGAGGGTCACCTGTGAAGTCACACTAACCGGAAGGAGCTACAGAAACAGACCCAGGCTGGAGGGTATAAAGAGGGGCAGGACCAAACGTAGCAGCTCTTACGGCTCCCAAGTCCTGCCTCCCGCTGCTCCACGTGCCCGGGGCTGACTTGCCAAGAGCCGAAGTCAGCAGGTACAAGGACCTGGCTGTCACCTACCACAGCAGGGGGAAGTGAGAGAGAGGCTGAAGAGCCGCATGTGGTCATACTATGCTTTATTTCTAGCCTTCCACTGGGACATGTCCCTGTGCAGGGGAAGTAACTCGCCAAGGGCCGTGTTTCACATGTGGAGAGTGCCCGGCTGTTTGCTGGCAGAGCTGTCCCTGTGGAAAGCGCGAAGCGCTGTCGCCTCAAGCTGACTGATAGGCAAAATCTCTTAATTAAGACATAGGTATATAACCACTTCATGGGTAAAGATAATCTCACCCAGAGACACGGGATGTTGGAATAACCTGGGCTAGTTAAAGCCCAGTTTGGCCAAATAAACACCTCTTGCATATTTATGCTGTCCTGACAAGGTACTTGTTTCAGGCTTCCTAATAGACTGCACCAATGGCCTCTTTCGACCTTCTCTTTCTTTAATGTGTGAAACAAAATACTTTAGGGCTCAGCGGTAGAGAATTAGTGGGAAAGGTTTGGTCTGATTTTATCTCCGCATACTGTAATGGTGTAAACGATCATTTCATTGCCGTGACGGAACCTATGGCTTTCTTTTTTGTTCTGCATGCACTTGAACAATGCTTGAACAATGAAAATGATTAAATAATAAGTATTTAAATAAGTACAAATAATAAAAGATTAAATGATTCCATCCTCTCCCTTTATATCCTTATATGAGTTCTATGGGACTCGGGGCCACTTTCTGGCTCCCAAGTCTGAGGGCATACCCTGCTGTGTCCCGCCTTAAGTCGGGATAGAATTCAGGCACATCCCATTCCCACAGTCGCTGTGGGACACAGGAAAGTGATCAAGCATGTACTGACACATATTTTGGCTATATTTTAAAAGTAAAAATACAAAACATTTCCAGTAACAAGACAGCTGATAAACCTTTGGAAAGTTGCTCTTACTGTTTAAATGTATTTTTTCACTCTTGTCAATTAACCTATGTGTATTGCTGTGCTGACCCAGCAATACAGCTCTGGCTGTGGCTCTCTGCACATGTTGGCACTTCGTTCCTCAGTGTGAGGTAGGTGTATCCGCCATTCCCTGCTTAGATCCTGGCAGGAAGAAGGACCTCCTCATTGAACGAAACATGGGATTTCCCGAAATGAAGCTCTGAAACCAGCAGGTAAAGGACCAGGACAACTCAAATGAGGACACAAATAGCGATGGGCTGATAAGGCAGCACTCTACAAACCACCCAGGGACTTAGTAAAGGTGAACATCACAAAAATAAATAATCATGAAACTTCTATTTACCTCCATAAAGACTATTTCCTCCCCTTTATCATTCTGCAAATCTACTTATATCAAGCGTAATTTCCCATGCTTTGCAGAAAGGACTTAGTAATTCTGAAGGCCACAGCGCCCAGCGTAACACAGGGTTGTGTTTTCTCTGGCAGAGAAAAGGGGGAGATGCTGAGGTACCTGTAAAGGAAAGGGAAACGTGTGTGTACCCTCTGTGGTGAAGCAGGAGGAAAAACAGACGCATGTCAGCCTCCTCAGGTGCCCCCCGAGTCCTGTGACGCACGGAAAGGCTGGCACGGCCACAGAGCTGCCAGTTTCACCCCGTGGCGCGGCGGGATGCCCCACGAAACGCTGCCTCGCTATCGAGGGCGCCGTGGCCGTTCCGCCCGCGGCGCTGCGTAGCTGCGCCGCAGCGAGGCCCGCGCCTCGCAACGCGCGGCCGGAGGCGCTTCCCCGCGCACGGGCCGGGCCGCCTCGCCCACCGCCTCCGCCCATTTCTGCCTGAACCTCCGGGGGCGCTTGCTGGGACGGGTTTCCTGGCGCAGGTCAAAGTGGGTCCGGTCATGTGGGTCGGGCTGGGCCTCCTGGTGTGGGTCCGTCTGGGCGTCTCCCTGCGGCTCGGACTGGCTGTCTTTCTGGACCTGGTGCAGGGCCCAGACCCGGTCGGTGTGCTCCTCCTGCTGGATGACCAGCACGACCAGGCCGAGCTGGGGGCCGGCACAGGGCTGACGGAGTGACTCTCGAACCACATCCCACATCTCACGCTGCAGAGCCTCGTACAGCAGCTCCACGTCCTTCACCTTCCTCAGGCCGACGTCCCAGGGGCTCAGGGACTCGTCGTCGTACTGGCACGCCATCAGGGCCGACCATGGTGGCGAGGACACCGGGGGAGGGGTCGGGATGGGTGGCGAGGGTGGCGAGGCCTGGAAGAACGTAGGTTCCAGCTCGCACTCTCGCTCCAGCTCCTGGATGTGGGTGTCGGCTAGGAGGAGGTCTCGCTGATTCACCAGCTGCAGAATTTCAAGTACTGACAAAAAAAGAGATGTTACCTTGAATATTATTTTTATGTTCATTTTGTTTGGTAATTTTT